>JACXGI010001384.1:0-94262 GCA_016801175.1 Esox masquinongy
GACAACTAACCCCTCCACCTGACTAGCACAAGATAATACGACAGACAACTACAATGCTGATGGGTTGCAATGTGAACAGGCAAGGCAACAAAGAACAGGAGGGCTACAGAAATTGAAAGTGAATATTTAAGGGAGCATTTTAAAGACAGCAGAGCGGAGACAGTGACACAACTGCTCCGGGTCCCTCATGTGTCTGTGTGTGTTAAGGTAGTGGACAAGAAAAAGGGGAGATAAGAGCTAGACGGTCCAGAGGATGGGAGCAGAACGCGCAAACCACAAGGTGAAAACCTCTTGCAGACCGACACACAAGCCTTCTCTCTGTTTTGTCCCCCTCTCTTCCTCCCTTAGATCTCCGTCCCTGACACACAGGATTGACCGGCACACCTTGTCTTCCCAATTGGTCTGACAGTTCCTGTCAATCTGATTATATGGTGATCTAAAAGCAACATGCTGTTCAATTTATTTTAAAATAAGCCTATCAATAACCTGAATGGTTCCAGATGTAATTGATTTGAGTACTGCAACAGTGTCATATTTACTATAACATTCTAATTATCTATTATTTGATGACTGTGTAATTGAAATGAAGCGTATACTTTTTTTCTAGTAACAACATTGTAACACCTAAAACCCAGCCTAGCCTGGCAGTAAAGCATGTGACAGTGTAAACAAGCTAATCCCAGGCAAGTTAAGGTGCTAAAACCCTCATTCTGAATTCAGAAATGTCTTCTCTATACAGCAGAAATCAAACATCTGACAGTTCCATTTTACAATGTTCTTCTTTACAGACCCCTTTGAAATGTGTTCTCTAATTAAGAGGCCTGTTACAACAAACAACATTAGAGGTGCTCTCCTTTTTCTAGTCTAATAGTTCAGGCAGAGAACCATCCATTTCAGGGTGGTTGTTTTTCATAATGGTACATGCACCTACTAACCCAGCAGATCAGGTCATTACTACTCTACAGGCTGACCTAACTGTCTGTTTGGGCCCGAAAGCTGCACTATGCTATTTGAAAAATCAACAAAACAAAGTCCGGCCCATTTGACCATTGAATAGATTCCCAGATCCCAGACTGAAGCGTTAAAAGGGATGTTAGGCTCTGTATTAAGGGTGTGAGAGGCCCGTAAAAAGGTGGTGGTGCCGTCTGGCAGGGCCTTTTCTGTTTGGAGCACTGTACCGTAGTGTTTATGAGTCACGGGCTATTAATCCTATTGTTTACAGTGCTGTATCAGCTAGCGCCTTCCAGCCTCCAAGTCAAAGCCACTGAAAGGAACCAGTCCCCCTGCAGTAAACACACATACCATACACTGACACACACATTTGAAGGGCTAAAAAGGTACACATACATAACAAAATACGCAATTTTATAAAAAATAATAAACACTAACTGACACAGAAAACCCACGTTGCTTTATAAGGAGAAAGACACTAAATCTGCTTTTAATGTACACTTGTCTCTCTCACACACAAACACACATAAGGACATAGTCACCTGAAGTGAGGTTCGCGAGCGATGATGAAGCTGTATGTATAGTTAATCTCTCACATTAGCAGGTGCCTGCTGGTATAGCGGATTTGTCTCTACACACAACGCCAGATGCCACACTCATCTGTCACTGCAGCTTCTCCGATGTGTCTCCCTTCATACCCAACCCCACACCTGGAGGGCCCAAGCACACACAGAGCCCCATGACACAGGACAATAGTGCAAAACGTGGCCAGGGGCTAGCCTATTTACGGTACATGGAAGGACTGTCAGATTGCTTTCTCTGATCCCAGGAGCTTGTTTTTATGTACTGTGTATGTTCCATACCAGAAACCTCTGTGGCAGGCAGCATTCATCCATAGTTGAACATGTATGGCCTCAACATGTAGCACTAAACAATAGCAATACCAACTGAACACGACCTCCCCCTCAACAGATATTTCAAGGAAAATAGCTTACACTTTACAATGTACAAGATTTCCAAGTGTTCAGCAATGCCACAGACTGCCACTAAACTCAGTCTTTCTGACAACCACCTGAGTGCTTTTCAGGAATACGACAGACAACTGCAGTCAGAAGCTACTTCCAGTCCCAAGCACTCAATGGGGAATCAAATGGCACTCCACTAAAATACTCCTAAAATAAGTAATTTCACTTCAACTAAGGGAGATGTCGTTTTCAAGGGGTTTAAGACTTAGTTGAGTCCAGAGGGCAATCTTTCTTTCCTTCTCTGCAATATTGTGGAGGAGCTTAAGTGCGAAATAAAAGTAAATTGCCAGATTCAAGAGGGCCACATACATCTCGGTTTCTCTGAAGGCACGGGAGACAGTGGCAGTGCAAAGCAAGGCAGCATGGTGCAACAACATGGACCCTGGCCTGTAATAAATAGTGACTCCAGCACATTTCCCATTAACTGGAAAGTAACATTAGGCTACATTCGAACTGTTTTGCCTTTGGGGTGCAACCAAACTGGCATGGGGATTTTATCCGTGTGATTTCCGATGTTCTATCAAAAGGAGTTGTTCAATAGTGGTCAGTGAAGATGACACGTCCCTAGACAGATACAGACACGGTTAATCTGCCAGTTAAGCCATGTCCCAAATCATTCAAAAACAATAGCAGAGTTGGTGGGAAAGAAAATATTATCTTCATGACTTAAGAGGATTAGTATAGGCAATACCTATTTATTTATAATACGTAGAATTTTCTTTACACACAATGAATTTAGTCTGAAAAAATTAAGTTACTTGTGCAATAATAAAGTTATATGTGCAATAATAAAGTTATTTGTGCAATAATTGAAAGTGACGCTTGCAGATGTTTATGCCTATTACACAATTCAAGGACATTAATAAATACTTTGTTTGACAATTTTAAAGATCAAACATAATAAAAACCATTCTCACAGTGTGATAACACCATCCATAGTCTATGGAATTGTAACATGGCCCAGTCCTGCAGTACAAAGAGAGTTAAGTTACCAACCCACTAAAAATTCAAGACTCATAAGAAAGAGACCATAGAAAAGCAGAAGCATTTTGTCTTCCATCTTTTGATGCCATTAACTAGGGAAATCACTAAGAATATGACAAATGCCTTCAATGTGTCTCAGACTGAGGTACATTAATAGACTGCCAGGACGGCACAGCAAGGCAAGGAGACTGCAATCAAGATTATTGTTCTAACTGGCTATCTATCAGTGGCAGGCCAGTAGAGCGAGGAGGACACTGAAGGGCTGTATTCCTGTGTTATCCACTCTATTATTCCAGTGTGTCACTGCTGTCTGTCTGTGCCACTGCCAGTGGATTAGACCAGACCGGACCAGGCTTTGCAGGGCTGAAATACCAGGTGCTCTAGAGCCCTCTGACCCCAATTCCCTCTGTCCTTGTGCCAATGGAATGTGTGTCAGCTACAGGGAACCATAGCAAGGAGAATGATACTAGCATCCCTTAGGTCACCCTGAACAATACCAGACACTACAAGGCAGACCACAAGGCCAGCTGTAAGACTGACTGACATCAACCCCCTCCAGTCCACAGCCAGAGTCTCAGTTTGATGGAGCTACCAGCCAAACATCCCATCAGTCCAGAGTGGAGCAGCGGAAGCCCGGAGGCCCAGCATGAGGAGGCCCAGCATGAGGAGGCCCAGCATGAGGAGGCAGAATGTATGAATGGAGGCAGGCAAACACAGAAGAAAACTCCAAATCAAATGGAAACCTCCACGTGGTCGTCAGTCATTCACTAACATTAAAATTCAAGAATGCAAAAATCAAATGCTTGTTAGACTTCGCAAGCCACAAATCACACAGGAGTCCAGAGCCTACCATCCCATTCACACTTTTTCCCGTGAAGTCAAAGGCAGATTTCCAAGCTGTGTGAACAGGTGTTATCACTAGCCCAGCGGAAAGCGTTTATTGTCAGGTCAAGTATCAGGGCAGTACCTGGGGTTCCCCCGGAGGGCGGCGTGGTGTAGGGCGTTGAAACCATTGTTGTTGGTGATGGTGACGTCAGCTCCCGCCTCCAGCAGCACAGACAGCATGTCATCTCTCTTCTTGCTGATAGCATCGTGCAGGGGTGTATCGCCCTCAGAGTCCTGTTACGAGGGAAATTATATCAACCTCACTGTTACGCCATTATCAACAACGTTTTCACTAATCAAATCTAATTCAAACCCACAAACACAAATCACGAAACTTTTGTAAATGTGTTTTTAAGCTTAAGCTGGGTAAAATACAAATGTTCCCTAAATCATTTGTATTTGTATCCCTGTCTGTAAAATCACAAAATCATATAGTAACGAGTCATAGCTCTATAGTTCTAATGTTAGGGATGCAGGAAAATATGCTATACAATTCATAACACTTAAAACCATGGCCTGCATTCCAGATCAGCAAATGAGCTAATTGGTGGAATACTTGTTTAACACATCAATATGTCCATATAGTTATGATAAAGCATATATTCAGCTGAAATTGCTCAAAGTAATATACACTGCACAAAAAAAAATGAAGGGAACACGTAATCATCACAGTATAACACCAAGTCAATAAAACTTCAGGGATCTCAATCTGTCCACTTAGGAAGCATAAGCGATTGTGAATCAATGTCACCTGTTTTGGTGCAAATGAAAGTGACAACAGTTGCACTGGAGAGGCAACAGGAGGACAAGCCCTAAAAAGGGAATGGTTTTGCAGATGGTGGCCACAGACAATTGCTTGTCCTTCCTGACTGATTTCCTGACTGATTTTTCTCTAGTTTTGCTAGGGTCCTTGTCCCTACTGGTAGCATGAGGCGGTACCTGCAGCCTATTCAGGTTGCACAGGCAGTCCAGCTCCTCAAGGATGGCACAACCATACGTGCCGCCACAAGGAACAGGAGGAGCACTGCCAGAGCCCTACAAAATTACCTCCAGCGGGCTACTGGTGTGCATGTTTCTGACCAGACTGTCTGAATGACTCCATGAGGGTGGCATGAGGGCCGGACATCCTCTAGCGGGACCAGTGTTCACAGCCCAGCACCATGTAGCTCGATTGGCATTTGCCAGAGAACACCAGAATTGGCAGGTCTGCCATTGGCGCCCCATTCTCTTCATAGATGAGCACGTACACACTGAGCACATGTAACAGACGTGAAAGAGTCTGGAGATGCCGTGGTGAAAGTTATGCTGCCAGCAACATCATCCAGCATTTTACCAGTTTGGCGGTTGATCCATGGCGGGTCGCACAGGCCTCCTTGTGCAAGCCAACAGTACCCTGACTGCTGTTAGGTACCGGGATGAAATCCTCAGACCTTACGCTGGTGCAGTGGGCCCTGGGTTCCTCCTGGTGTAGGACAATGCCCAGCCTCATGTGGCCAGAGTGTGTAGGCAGTTCCTGGATGATGAAGGCATTGATGCCACTGACTGGCCCTCACGTTCCCCAGACCTGAATCCAATTGAGAACCTCTGGGACGCTATGTGTCGGTGCATCCAACGCCACCAAGTAGAGCCACAGACTGTCCAGGAGCTCACTGATGCCCTGATCTAGGTCTGGGAGGAGATCCCCCAGGACACCATCCACCATCTCATCAGGAGCATGCCCAGACGTTGTCGGGAGTGCATACAGGCACATGGGGGCCATATACACTACTGAGTCACATTATGAGTTGGGACAGCCTGTGATTTCAATTGTTTACTTTGATTTTCAGTGTGAGTTTGAATTCAGCCCTCAATCGGTTGGTGATATTGGTTTCCATTGACCGTTATGTCATTTTGTTCAACGAATTACACAATGTACAGTAAAGATCTAGATCTTTTATATATTTCGTTCATCGAGACCTGATGTGTGATTTAAGTGTTCCCTTATTTTTTTTTGAGCAGTGTACTTAGTACAACTACCATGAAGGAAAGTAGTTTCCACACCTGTCTCCCTCATTCACAGAGCTTTGAGCTAGAAATACAATCTCTACCATGCAGATGATTATGGTAACATTTTAAGTCATATGGAGATAGTGCAGTTTGTTTTAAGTTAATTTACAAATATATAACAACTTCACATTCAGTTATAAAATGTGGATATTGTGTAGATATGTTTTCTACATAACCAGAAGGTGTAAATCAACATAGATGTCCAGAGAGCATTGCACTTTAAGTTTTGCACAACTCTAAGCTGGTCTCTGAAGTTATTTAACAATGCTAATTTACCAAAGCTACAGAATGCAAAAAAACATTATAGCATATTGTTATAAAATTGAAAATGACATATAGATTGTGTGGTTTTGTAAAAAGTAGACAGTGGTCCCAAGCCAAAGAAGAACATTCAGACATGCTGTGACAGAAATCCTTCTCTGTATTATGAATAGGGATGCACCGATAATACAATTCAATATTCCTTTAACACACGGATGACACTGATGGGGATATCAATGTTTTGTCATACCTGTACCTGCGTACACTGGCCTTTATGAAATAAAAAATGTGGCTTCTGATGACAGTTCTAATTTAAACAAATGCAATCATACAAAAGTAATGTTCCTATATATTTTAAAAATAACTACATTTTTGCCTATAACTGCCCTATAACAATTGGTGGCCGATATAACAGCGCTTCCTAATCATGATGTTTCAATACTTTTTCATAGATGGTGGATTGCTCAGGAAAATATAGGAAAATGGATTTTGGGTCAAATCCAGTAATTCAAGGGGCAAAAATGTCAAATTTAGAAACTTCTACACTTAAAACTCCCAAACTTTGGACTGCCTGTCAAATTACGAACCTCTATTACGAATGGATAGCATGGCAGAGCAACAGCATAGCGCTGGATCTTTCCCATCATTGCAGCGCAACATACAACTGTTGAATACAGAAAATCTAAGAAAATACATTAACGTTTTGTCACAGTGAACATGCTGAATGTGTGAAGTATAATCGATTGTGAGATATGACATATATGTTTTATGACATTTGGGTTGAGTGGTCACTATTTAACTTTTCATTCTGAGAGCCCTGTCAAGCAACAGGGCTTACATGTACTAGCCTAGGTAATAAAAAAGGTTTGTGCAACAACACATGATTGATGAAACAGCTCATCCACACCGACAGCTTTCAAAATTCACCCGACACATCACCCCCCCAAAACAACCCTTCTACTAGGCCTATTGTCAGAAGGCATTTCTCTGTTTTAGTGTCTTTCTTTGTAGCCTAAACCAATGCGAGTCCCAGTCAGGAGCCTTGACTACGGACCACCTCAGCTTTAATGCTAAAAAATATATACTGAGTGAAACGTTTCATCCGCCTTTTAGATAGGCATAGTAAAACTGGTTGTTTTGGGTGATATATCTGATGAATGATGAAAGCTGCTGGTGTGTTTATGTGAGCAGGCTCATCAATCATGTGTTGTTGCACACAAGTGGGTTTTAAAGCGTTCTAAAGCTTGGCTCCTCTCAGAATGCAAAGATAAAATTGGGAGCACTTGACCCAAATTCATCACAAATTCTAAGTATATGTAATATCTTACAATTGATTATACTATGTAAGTTCCCTTTGACGGGTTTATGCATTTTCATATATTTGCTGTATAAGATTCCCTTCCTAATTAATACTTTACATTCGCAATGTAAGATGTATTCCATAATAATGTTTAGGGTCAGGAGCGATGCAACATAACAGGTGGGGTTGGAGTTGGACACAGTAAAGATAGGGAGATCAATAGAACCTGTCTGTGTTTCTATGTACACTAACAATTAACTAATTTGTGTAATATTGATATAAGCTCTGAACCACTTGTTTTTCAAACATGCTTCAGTTTTACCAATTGCTGTGCTTGTCCATGTGGAGGACATTACCTCTGTTAAATGATTATGCAGCATAGAATCAGCTTTGTATTTGTATTTCCTCTTGCTGAGAAGACGGGAATGGTACAAAAAAAACACAATTTGGCCCGAAAGAAAGCATCCTAACGATATGTATTTTCATAATTTGAAAAGGACATTAATATTCATCATCTCTGAGGAGTACAATAGACAAACATACCTACTTCAGTAGGTCAAGTGGTGTGCAGGAAACTTGACAGAGCATGGGTGAAGTAAGCACCCTATCTTCTTTTTTTAAACCAATATTTACTTCTCACATTACTTTGTTACTTTATTTTTTATTTACAAGCTTTTTTAAAACCAGAAAGCAGATTTTAAAAACCATGAAGAGTTTTAATGAGTATTCTTCAATGTGGCAGTGGCCCTACAGCTTTGGACCCCCAACGATGTGTGTGGCACCCACACGTAAGTCATAGGCAAAAGCACTTTCTAGCGTCATAATAATGGTGGAAGAGGGCTGCCTAAGACTATAAGTTATTGGCTACTGTTGAATAACCCCAAAATATTTCCATGTGTATTCAGGGTTCTCCCAAGGGCCGATGATATTCCTGAACAGTCGATGCAGGCCAGGTAAAGCAATCTGGGGACAATAGTTTTTCCTGAGTTGTGTGTGCTTCCTTGGATGTCACCACTGACTAGCTCAAATCAGTTTAATCTAATTATTAAAGGTATGTCAAGTAGAATTGACCACGGACAGTATTGTTTTGCGGGTTTCAGACAGTCAAGAGCTTAACTGAAAGGGAATGCAAGAATGCATTTACACATTGCAATGTAAAACTAAGGCACTGTTTGCATGTGCAAGAATATTTAGCTATCTGTTTTGCTATATGTGTTTTGGATAGTTTATTGGGTTGACAGAACTGAACTTAAGCTAGCTACAGTGTTTGTCTCATCTGACAGTGAAATGCAGCTAATTACAGCTTGGATTATACAGTAATGTTAGCTAGCTTGCTAGCTAGCTAACTATATTAGTATTTTAAAAGCCCACTGCATCTATTGGAAGGTAGCAGCAGTACAATTTGCACATACTTAGTGCTTCTCATCAAATCTGGTTGTCTAGTTGATCCCACAAACAGCTAAAACATACTGTGATAGTAGCAAGATTTGAATTTAACATTAATAATTAACCAAAGCCTACAGCAGTCGCACTGACCAACCAGACTATAATCAATAGTTCTTCTGTTCAAGTGAAGACGATGTTTACATTGTAAACCTTTGAGTGTTCTGACAGCCACACAAACACTTGGTTCGAAATTAGATTCATGACAATGCTCCAAAGCAGGTACCCTAATAATGTATTTAATAAAATGAGGGGCATTCAACATTCACACTACAAGGTCCGGAGACTTGGTTTTCTGTTCTGCTTGATAATTTATAGCCACCACCTAGTGTCCCTGGTCTAAATCAGTCCCTGGTTAGAGGAAAATAATTAAAAGCAGGGAAACCGGCCTCAAGCTCCTGAGTTGAAAATGTTGAATGGGTCCCATATTATCATGCTTTTACGAAACCAACAGCCAGACTCACTCATTGCTAAAATCTGAATGAATTGTGCAGCAAAACAGTCAATGCTGTATGGAACATTTATCATTTTGTGGTCGCCTTTAACAGTAAAATGTATCAACGCAAATGTACCTGCCCCCTCAACATCAGCATGAAATTCACTTCTGAGTACACGGTGTTCAGACGAATTCTACTCATGTATGCACTCGTATCTGTGCACTCGCGCATGTGTTCTGAGTTGTTACCTGCAGGCTGGGGTGGCAGCCGAAGTCCAGCAAGGTCTTGACCACCTGCAGATGGCCCTTGTTGACAGCGATGTGTAGGGGGGTCTGTCTCCGTTTGTTTCTGGCATTGAGGTCAGCCCCGCCCCTTTGCAGAACCTCTATCACAGAGCCCTCATCTCCGAAGGATGCGTGGTGCACCGCTCGGTCGCCATCCTTGTCCTGATGCAAACACATTGAACTGTGACATACAGAAAGGATTTCTACCAAGCACCCTACTGACAACCACATCCATTTATCAAACCATACCAGTCGTCTCCATATTCTATAATAGAGTATTGGTTGACATAATAGTTTGGTAATTCAAGACACAGTAATAAATGGATTTACAACAGGGAACACAACCTGGCACAAACAAATACATTTAACTTCACAGCAAAACGCCAACAACACATGGTAGAAATTAAATCATATCAAAAGCAAAAGGGCTGCATGCAAGCATACGGACACAGTTGTAATTTGGCTGGTGGGTCTAGTGACTTGGTGAATAACAAATCATTGTCCTTTTTACACTCACTGGCCAGTTCATCAGGTAGACCTTTATAGGAACCATCATGCCTCCATCTGCTGCAATGTATGACGGACTGTGTGTTCAGAGATGCCTTTCTGTACACCACGGCTGTAATGGGTGCTTATTTAAGTATTTGTGGCCTTTGTGTCAACTTGAACGAGTCTGGCCATTCTCCTCTGATCTCACTAACTAATAAGCTGTTTTCGTCCACAGAGCTGCCGGTCGTTGGGCGTTTTTTTTTCACCAATCTCCGCAAACTCAAGAGACTGCCTGTGTGATAATCCTAGTTCAGCTGTTTCTGAGATGGAGGAACCACCACATCTGGCACCAACAGCAACCATAGTCAAAGTCCGACATTAACAGCTAAACCTATATTATGTGTAGCTCAAATAATTAGCGGTTTGGCTATTTGCATTAAAAAGTAGGTGTATCTAATAAAGTGGCTGATGAGGGCACACTGAAATAAATATCTTACTTGCACTACAAATCTAGTTCATTAGCACTGTAGCTATGTCTCCTGTGAAATATTTTGAATATATATTTTTTACCACTAGTTAGTTATCGTCATTAATTTTCAGAGAGTATTTAAGGGACAATCTATGTAAACATAAATGGTACTGTCATGAAACAACAGTTGGGACAATTCCAGAATTGGCAGGTGCTTGCCGCATTTCAATTTCAGAAAGGGAGGGGTGAATTGGCCAATATACTTGCTGGTAATTTTCACAGAGAGGGTATTCTTTAGTCAAGTTACAATCTAATCTCTTAACACATATGGACCCAGAATTTAATCAAGCATCTGACCAATGATGCAACACTTTAGTTCTACAGTGCTTCGACACTGTTGTTGCTTGCTCCTTGGGGTTTCAGGCTGGGTGTTTTGTAAAAGCACTTTGTGACAACTGCTGATGTAAAAAGGGCTTTATAAATACATTTCATTGATTGATTCTACAGTGCAGTCCATAAGTATTTGGACAGTTCAGTTTTTTTCTGATCATTTTTTAATTCACTCTTTTCTTCAGCAAGTTAAACGAATGCTCAATTGGATTTATGTCAGGTAATTGACTTGGCCAATAAACAACATTACAATTTTTGTCCGAATAATTCTATGGCTCAGCAGTATGTTGGGGGTCACTGTCCTTCTATGAGGTCAATTCCAACCCAATGAGTCGTAAGGCACACGGTTCTATATGAGCAGACAAGATGTTTCTGCACACTTCAGAATTCATGCAACTATTGCCAGCAGCAGCATACAACAATGAAGACAGGTGAGACAGTTCCAGGGGCAGCCATAAATGCCCAAACCATAACACCCCCTCCACCTTATTTTACAAGCAAGTTGGTATGTCAGTTACTTTCCTTTTGCCTTCACTCAGGTATATGTTAATATCCATCTGTCAACTATAACTTTTCAGACAATGTTGTTGTATTTTTTAAGCAATTCTTGCATCGACACTTATTTGATCTTCGTGTGCATACTTAAGGACAGCATTGTGGATTAACCAAGATAAGACGATCATCAACTAATAGATTTTTGTAATCTGTTTAGCTAATACTTAAAATACCTATTCAGGCATCGTAAGATGTCAGATGAACATAAGAGCACCTATTACATGCATCTGGTCAAGCTGGTTACTCCCTGCTAACAGTACAGTTTGAGGAACTGCATAAATTCCCACTGTTTCAGACCTAGTTAGATGAAATCTTCCTCTACTCCTCTGCTATTTAAATTTGTAATACTTCAACTAGTACAAAAATAATAACGAGTTTAAGAAAGCCCAATATATTTATGTATGAAGTTATAAAGTTAAAATCTTGTTCATAACTGTTTTTTTTAATCTACATGTTGTTTGCCCATAGAGCAAGTTCATTTTTTCCTGTGTTCAACTGGAGAGTCATAAATTGAGGGTGAGCCCCACTTCTAGAATATTTAAATTCTACACATTGTTATTCATGGGTTGTTCTCTGTTGCATCACTGCCCTGGTTATCAACATTCTACAGACGCTGCAGCCATATTGATGGTCAAAGTTAAACGAGGACTAATGAGTTTAATCTGGGGATTATTGCTGTTTCATCTCAACAGGTCTTGGGAATACAATGGCATTGCTAAAGTAGGCACATACCTTGAAGAAAAAAATCTGTAGCAGCGCTGTCATCAAATTTACTTAAATACTGAAATGTCATTAGCTATCAAAGGTTGTCAAATAAAACAGCCAGCGATGCTAACAACGGCTAGCTCTAGTTTTGTGAACTCCCCACAATCTTAACTAGCAAGACAATGTTATACAGCACCCATAATCAATTGGGTGACATCTAAATTATACAATAGAGTCAGCTACTAATTATTTGCCTTCTTTAGATCATATGTTATTAACCCTGATTAATGCACTTTTAAGTACAATACTCAGTTGGGCATCAGCCCTGAAACAAATCCTAAGAACAGCATTGTGATAAAACGTCTAACACATGAATATGGTATTATTGTAATATTTCCCTTGTCATTATAAAGGGGTGCCAACACCGCTGCCATAAAATGTTTAACAGTCTGCGATTTGTGGCCGCTGGTTGTAAAAGGGGCGCTGTCAAGCCAAGAAGAGTCCCCGAAAATGGCCATGTACCATGTAATTTATGTGCTGACTTGTGCCCCATGTCATCAAAACCACTAATTGATGTATAATATGGATTTTACTTATGGATTATGCACATACAAACAACATATTAGTATCCAGCACAAAATGAAAGCCTTAAACAATTTGTTAATCTCAAAAGTCCCATGATACATATTTAACAAGGCGAAGAACACTGTAATTTAAAAAAGTTTAGTAATTGGTTGTGTTAGCAGATTTGGAATTGGATACTACTGAAAAAGCACATGCTTTTTCCCTAGGGCCGGGAATAGACGTGGACTGACATCACCTGTAAACAAAACTTAGACGTAAACAAGGGAAGCATTGGAAATAAGAAATGCATTGCAAAAATAAAACGTTTTCCCGATTACAACATCGACAGGTTTCATGAGGGTAAAGAACGTTTTTGTTCTGGAGTAAATGATCTGCTTGCATTGCAGCCTTTTCTATATCAAAACAAATGCAGAAGTCCTATGTGCTAAAGCAGTCAAATGGTTCCAAGTCATTAATTTTGACAATGCAAATTAAGCTAACTCTGGGCTGGGGCAGAAGGAAACAATGTCTTATTCTGGATTATGACACCGTGGGGCTTTAGATACAACCGAAGCTAAGGAGAATATGATTTTTTTGACAATTTACCCATTAACTCTGCTCCTTTAAGTCATGCAGGATAATCGTGTCTGCTAAATTACTAAAATGGTAATAAAAAATGTTTGGATTAAAATCACTGTGGGAAGCTGAATCAAAGGGCATTTAAAATGTCTTATTTTTTTTTTGCTATTATCCGAAAAAACACCTGAGAATGGGTTGTCAAGAATATAGAGCACGGTGGTTGTTTATGGCCATGACAGAAACTGCAGTTGCAGAGAAAAGATCATCACACACCGCAGTGTGACGTTTACTGCACTAAAGGGTTTGCAGAAAAATATGCTCGTAAAATGTAGGTTCCACATGGGAAAGAAATGCAGTTTGAACGTGTTTTACATTGAAAATGTTTTGCGCTAATGTGTTACCTTGGACAGCCCTAAATAAACTGAATGTTGAAATATATTAGTGATGAAGGGATACTACAGTGTTTGTGATAGTATTGAGGGTTTACTAGTGTTGATGTCAGTATTGAGGAGGGGGGAATACAGGACTGTTGCATGGACAAACCTCTGCCTCCAAGTCCACATTGTGTTTCAGTAGAAGTTTGAGGACATCCACATGACCGTTCTGACTGGCTGCCTGCATTGCTGTGTGCCCAGCACACTGCCCGTTTACCTGCAAAGACACAAAGTACAACTGTTTGTGACTGCTGAATTTTTTTTGTTAATCCAGTCTCATTCACCAGCGGACACAAAGTGTCTTTCACTGACAAATGCACTACTGCAATACTTTGGGGCATACATTTTAATGCAGGCCCCTTTGGGAGTCACTGAACGTCTCGTCCTGGCAGGCAGATCTCTTGGCCCACTCACCAACATTTAAGCAATAATTCCACTGAAAGGCACTAGGGCACATGGCCAGCGCTCTCCTCTACACACATGCATGCGCGCGTGCACATACACTACCGTTCAAAAGCTTGGATTCACTTAGAAATGTCCTTGTTTTCCATTAAAGCATACATGAAATGAGTTTGAATAGGAAATAGGCCTATAGAAAAATGAATAGGGAATATACAGCTCCGGAAAAATTAGAGACCACTGCACCTCTTTCTTTCCTTTCCAAAAAAGATGAAAAGGAAAGTTTTGAGTGAGGAACAGAAGGGTTAAAATTAAGAGACCACGGCACATTGAACGGTTCTGTTCCTCACTCAAAACCTTCCTTTTCGATTTTTTGGAAAGGAAAGAAAAAGGTGAAGTGGTCTCTAATTTCTTCCAGAGCTGTAGTTATTGACAATGTTAGAAATAATGATTTTGAATTGAAATAATAATTGACCTTCAAACTTTGCTTTCATCAAAGAATCCTCCATTTGCAACAAGTACAGCTTTTCAGACCTCTTGTTGTCAATTTGTTCCGGCAAATGGATTTCATCCCATGCTTCCTGAAGCGCCTCCCACAAGTTTAATTGGCTTGATGGGCACTTCTTACGTACCATACGGTTAAGTTGCTGCTAAACCAGAGTTGAGATCCGGTGACTGTGCTGGCCACTCGATTATCGACAGAACACCAGCTGACTTCTTCTTCCCTAAATAGTTCTTGCATAGTCTGGAGCTGTGCTTTGGGTCATTGTCCTGTTGTAGGAGGATTGGCTCAATTCAAGCCCCGTCCACAGGGTATGGCATGGTGTTGCAAAATGGAGTGATAGCCTTCCTTCTTTCAAGATCCCTTTTACCCTGTACAAATCTCCCACTTTACCACCACCAAAGCACCCCCAGACCATCACATTGACTTAGAAACACCACTCTACAATCTGTCATCACATTGACCATGCTTGACAGATGGCGTCAAACACTCCTCCAGCATCATTTCATTTGGTCTGCGTCTCACGAATGTTCTTTGTGATCCGAACATCTCAAACTTAGATTTGTCGGTCCATAAGACTTTTTTCCTCAGTCCAGTGTCTGTGTTCTTTTGCCCATCTTAATATTTTCTATCTATTGGCCAGTCTGAGATATTACTTTTTTTTTTTCAACTCTGCCTAGAAGGCCAGTATCCCAGAGTCGACTCTTCACTGTTGACGTCAAGACTGGTGTTTTGCGGGTACTATTTAATGAAGCAGCCAGTTGAGGTGTCTGTTTCTCAAACTAGAGAAACTGTATTTGTCCTCTTGCTCAGTTGTGCACTGGGTCCTCACATTCCTCAATCTATTCTAGTTAGAGCCAGTTCGCGCTGTTCTTTGAAGGAAGTAGTACACATCATTGTACAAGATCTGCAGTTTCTTGGCAATTTCTCGTATGTAATAGCCTTCAATTCTCAGAACAAGAATAGACTGATGAGTTCCAAAAGAAACTTCTTTGTTTCAGGCCATTTTGAGCCTATAACCAAACTCACAATTGCTGATGCTCCAGATACGCAACCAGTATAAACAAGGCCAGTTTTATTACTACCTGAAGCCCCAAAATAGTTTTCAGCTGTGCTGACATAATTGCAAAAGGGTATTGTAATGATCAATCACCCATTTAAAATGATAAACTTGGATTAGCAAACACAACGTGCCATTGGAACACAGGACTGATGGTTGCTGATAATTAGCCTCTGTATGCCTATGTAGATATTCCATTATAAATCAGCCGTTTCTAAGTAATTTCGAAGTCACCCCAAACTTTTGAAAGGCAGTGCACCCCCAAACATCGCCAGTAAAACAATACTGCAGAACGCTTACAATGAGTGGAGGGGGGCTAAGTTCCTATTCTAAGTTGCTCTCTAAGCAAGGAAATAGGAGTGCCGACAGCACTCCTTAGAGGGAGCTTAATGGCTTAGTTGATGAAAGGGCAAACATCACCATTGGGGGCAGGGTTTTTTTCTGACTAACCATCAGACCAGGAACAACTCTGTGCCCAACCTATAGATTATAAATAGGTCCCACAGTTTTCCTAGTCAAATGTAAAGTTGGCCCTAGAACATACATGGTGCATATTCAACTCGTATAGATACTGAATGAAGAAAATACTGCAGTGCCCTCCAATGCCCTGGATGCTTGCACTGGGCTGGAGCGTAATGTTTTTAAGATAGAGTGTGCAGTAAATGGGTGTGACTGACTGCAGTAAACGGTGATGTATAGAAGGCACTTCTTGCTGAATGTTTAACTGTGCCCTGGAGAAATGTCTTTCTTTCTATCATTATTTAGCCATTTCAATTTGCAATAAATATATCTTAGGGAAAAAAAATTGTGCCCTGGGACTAAACTGTGATAGGCATATTCTATCAACCTGGAAGCTGTTTTGAATGCAGGGATCACTTACGTCCACGTCAGGCCTCTTGAGGATGTCCTCCACTTTCGCCAGGTCTCCATTGGCTGCCGCTTTGACCAGCTCCTCATTGATGTCACCAGACTCTTGGGTCTCAAAAAGCTTCTTGAGCAGCTGTGAGAGACGTTCTATAGAAACCACACAGACAGAAAACAACTTAAGAGGGGTGGTTTTCTAGTACCAAGTAGTGCTGAATGCTTGTGTGGTGTGTGGGCATCTGTGGTGCATTTATAAACAGGCTATCAGCAAAGGTAATGAAAAAAGTATTTGTTTATGGTCTGTGTACAAAGACAGTAAATGTATGTTATGACCGTGCGTGTGTTTATAGTATCCTTGTTTTCAACAACTGTCAAATTCAACCTAGGAAAAATGACTATTTCAGGCTTTGGTTGTAGGTTTAGGGTAAATGTCATGCTTGGGGTTAGGGTTAAAGTTAGGTACATGGCGTTAAAGGGCTAAAATTAAATTTGCAATCCTGTTAAAAAAATCTGTTAATTCTGTACTTTGATAGGTACAATGACCACCGCAGAAGTACTATCATAAACATGCACTGCTATTGTGATAAATGTTTTTTTCCAAACATTTCCCTTCTATTTCAGGTATTTTCTAGGCAGGATCAAAACATGTGCCCATAAAGTTACTCCTAATACGAGCTGCACAGACAGGTAAAGATAGCTTGCATCAACTCCACAATCACGCACGTTGGCAGGATGAATATCCATTGGCTGGATGAAAAGTCTGTTAGTACATCTCTGATCTGGGGAATCGGCTACTTCATGCTGTGCCACGCTTCACACTGCATGCGAATTCACTGCTGTTGGTAATGTTTGTGGCAACAGGTTTTTTAAAGTTGCCACTGGCGATTGTTCAGGCATGACCTCAAAGTGTTATGCATATTTGTGATGATAAAGTAAACACACATAGCATCAGTTGGCCAGTCTGAAGAGTCAATAAAGTTATTGGCCGTTCTGAGGGTTCATTTCTTGGTGGGTGATTAAGACGACACTTAACTAACAAATCATGTGAACATTACTAAGAATTGATGCCAGGTTTACAGGCAATTTAAGGTTAGCGTTAGCATAAGGGTAAATATGACTTTGTATTAAAGTAAATACTTGAGTCCCTACAAGCATACTTAAACCTAAAGAGAGTGCCTACCTCCAGAAGCGTTGGTGACAGTGGAGCCAGCAGGGGCCACCTTAGTGACAGCAGCAGGGTTATAGGTCCATGAGGTTCCACAAACCTCCACCTTCAGGTCGCTGTCTGAGTATATTTGCTGCACACGGCCCACCTTTCCCAGGGTCTGAGGGAAAACAACACATCTGCTGCATTGCTATAGAAAAATATGTATGTTCATTTTTCATTACAATTTTAAAGAACATAAATTGTTAAAGATTGTTAGTTTATGCCTTAAGACAAACTAATGAAGTAGCTTTCTGTTTTAGAACTAATTATGGAAGGGAATCCTAAAACCATTTGCACATTCTGGTGTTAATTTTAATCTTTGATAAAACAATGATATAGAAAACAGGAAAATTCTAAATCAAATGAACAACACAAAGAAAAGCTGTGTGTCTATGCATATCATTTCTTCCCTTCCTTTCGAAAAACATGACAGGAAAGCATAATCACAGATGAGTCTTTAAGCAGTGTTCTGATTATTCAAAGGGAAGGGCAGTTGAAGGGCTGAGTGAGAGCCAGAAGTTTTTCTCATCTATACAGCCAATTATTTGACACCTTGTTGATGTCCGCCAAGGGACACACAGACAGATGAAAATAGTTCCACTTAAACACTATACGAGATGAATGAGGTAAAAGGCATTTGGGGGTCTCACTGTTTTTTGATAAGAGAGTGGCTGGGTTCCAATATCTGCATTCTCCAGCATACTACATACATACGTTCTAAATCAAATTAAATGTCACTCGTCAAAAGCTTTATAGACATCAGTTGTAGACAGAGAGTGAGATGCCATAGGGCAGAGTAAAAAATAAGCTGGTGTAAAAGATAATGATTGAATATATAAATAGTATGCTGATGTGGATATTGAAACAGAATATGACCCTGCCCTAGAAGAAAGGATGAATATATGGGGATGCAGCAGACAGGCAGGCTGAGAGCAGCTGTAGCAGTGGGTAGTGATCAAAGTAAGTACCCATCACTGGGTGTTACAGCTCATTAGCTGCTGAGGGTGTTGGTTTTAGTGGAGTGTTGACAGATTGTAGAGTGGTGTTTCTAACAATTTGATGAGAAGCAATGATAACACACACTTGTGCCAATTTATAGACTACAACTAAATTCCAATAGCATATTATATTCTATTGTCAAAGCACACTTGATTGATACCGTCTTCACAAATGGGAGGTGAGAAAGGGGGGAAAAAACATTTTTGACTTTGCTCCAGCAAGGTTCTGGTTAATGGTCATAAAACATCACAGAAAACTAAAGAATTTCTTTTTCTACTACAAGGGAGTGGTTTCAGGGGTGTCTTACAGGCAGCATAGCCTCAGCCCACTCCCCATGTCCTCTCTGCAGCAGCTTGATGCGGTCGATGTCGTAGCAGATCTGGACCAGGTCTCCCACCAGGAACTGGGAGGTGCCGCCCTCCGCCCCTGCCGCAACACCTTCCCCGCTACGCACCACATTGGCCTTGGTCAGCACTGCAGGGTTGAACGTCCACCTGGAACGCAGACACACCAGAACATGGTTTCTACGACAACACCCACATTAACGGGAATTAGGGTCATCAATGTTTTTCTTCATATCGGTTTCCGTTCCATTTCATAGTCTTATATCCGAGGTTGTGACTTGCCCTGGTCTAAATCAGGAACAGATGGAGCTCACCTGTTCCCACTCGGGTACTGCACCACAATGTCGTGGTCCTCGTCGATGCCGCAAACGGTCCCGGTGGTGGTGAGAGTCTCAAACATGCCGTCCGTCCAGCCTCCGTGGCCATGCTGCAGGGACTGGACTATCTCAAGGTCCAGGTCAATGTTGACCAGGTCTCCTATCTGCAGACCGCCTGGGTTCCTGTTGCCATTCTGCTCGCCTGGGGAGTGCCGGCAGGGGGAATGCATGCTGGTTACACAGTGAGGGGGTAGCCTATCCTAACACGTTTAACTGAACCAGGTTTGTGTCACTAAGACAAAACAGGTTGGACAGGTGGGATCCCGGAGAGGCTGATGTCATTACGGCTCTCAAACGAGGACCTAATTTGTTTGTTCCTGCGCTGCACTGGTGCAAAGCACCACCCAGGTGACACTGGCCAAGAATTTAGAGTCTTTTCCCAAGCCAATGAGACAGGATTGTGGGAATGCTGTGCCAGTGTGACCCATGACTGCACCGGGCTGTATCTGTGTGGTGCTGCCACCTAGTGACCACTACCACTAAGAGCAGTCTGGCAGGGACGTGCTCCTGATGCCCTTGGACTCCACTGCAGAACCCTGCGCTGAGGAGAAACTGGTGCAATAATGACGGTGGTTGTAGTGCCACGGACCAGCAGCGCTGTACTCACCCAGAACAGGGCAGTGGTCTCGGTAGAAAGAGCCTCCCTTGGAATCCTGGACACATTTCAAATCCGACTGAAGAGAAGGGATGGGAAACGGAGAATCAGTTAACGGTCTACTTAATTCTACCTATTAGAACTGCAGCAGATACCCTTGAAGGAGTACAATCACACGTCTTCACTGCTGCAGTGATATGCTGGGTGTGGCAACAACAGCATTACCCTCAGGCCTGTGAAGGATACGGAAACATTACAAGGCACTGGCTCGCCAGGGAAGGCACTGCATCATATCATTTGTGATGACTCAGATGTGCATCCACTGTGCCGTAGTTAGAGGGCAGCCACGATGATTACAAGGCAGTGCAGACATTGGCCCTGCTCCTCTGACTGAGATGGTGGTACACAGCAGGGTTCACCGGCACACTGGCAATGTCCACAATGGCACCCTACATAGCACACTACATCTGGCCAAAGGTAGTGAACAATGAAGGAGAAAGGATTCCATTTCAGAAGCAGACCATGTTTACGAGAGAAACCAACAAACTTGACTCTGGTGTTGTTGAAGGACATTTGTGTTTTTTTGATTCACATAAAGTGTAAAGGAAGTAAAGGAAAACAATGAGTTAAGGAAAAGGGAAAGGAAAAACTGTTAAGTGTCAAGTAGTGCTGAGAGATTAACCAACATTTTTGACAACAAGGATTTTTCACAAACACTGCGGGCCGAACCCACAAATCATTTCAGTGTTTCCATCTTATTTTAATCAGAGCGGCACTCCGCCGCTACTGAACTGTGAAGCGCCGCCACTGACAAATACAATGTTTTTATGAAATAAAATGTAATTTTTTACCAAGCTGAGCGCAGTTTACTATCGCACGAGCATCAGAGCAGAGCAACAACGTCCTGTATCCGACATTCAGAGTATCAAGCCTTGGAGTGAGGTCAAAAAAACATGACTGGCTGTGTCTGTGCACACACACATTTGTGTTGAATTGTGAGTAAGTGGCTGTGAAATTGACATAAAGCAGTTAGCCATCGTTTGAGAGACAACCAAAGGTAAGAAGCTAGCTAGCTAAATGTCACAACTCGATAGCTACAATTGGTTTCAATAGATTAGCGTCAAGCAGGCAACATTAAAGATTCGGCAGCAACATTACAATTGGTTTTCATATTTTGTCTTCAAAATACAAATCTGCAGTGAAACATATACATATATACACATATATATATACACACACACACACACACACACACATATATATATGACAATTAATCTTTTGCAGATTTGCATAGTGGAATAACAATGGGGGAGGAAAACAAGAAACCAAGCCTAGTTCAGCCAGCCCGCAATAGAAAGTGTTGCCACCTCGAGAGTCGAACCCAGGTCGCCCACGTGAAAGGCTGCGTCATACACCACGGAGCTGTACATTTGCCGCCTGTCAGTATAGCCTCTTGTCTATACTGACACCCGGCATCTGTATATCCTGAACAAATCCTCTTTTGCCACTGGCCGTTTTAATAGTTAATTGGCCACAGTTAAACTGACTAACGTTTCTTACTAAGTTTACCTCCACCACAAATAGCGTCTATGTATGGCGTTTGTCACTGGCCGTTTTAACAGCGTATTAGCCAGTAATAAGCTTTACCGGTATCTACTAACTTAATAGTCATGAGAATTGCTCATGTGTTTAACCACTACGCCACGGCATTACACGTTTCAGCAGTCGCTAGACTCCATTGAGGATTGTGTTAAACTGACTAATGTTTCTTATTAAGTTTAACTCCACCGTAGCGTCTATGAACTGTATTGCTTTTGCCACTGGCTGTTTTAACAGTTTATTAGCCAGTAATAGGCTTACTAGTATCTACTAACTTCCTAGGAATAATCATAAGAATTGAGCAATTGCGAGCGAGACTGAAGATGAACTTTCCCATGCCAGAAACAGTCGCAATATAACCGTATGCAGTTTAAGTTAAGGCTTACTATAACGTTACTACTGTATGTGGTAGCCAGCAAATGTGTTTGTCAATCCTGACCCAAAACGCATGCACGGTTGCGTACCTCGAAAATCCACCAGAAACAGTCGCAATATAACCGTAAACTGTTTCATTTCAGGCTTACTATAATGTAGATATTGAAGGTTTTAGCCAGCGAAGTTTGTCTATACGGAATAATACATAATGCGCACTTCGCTTCGCCTGTGAGGAGATACGAACTCGGGACCTATAGTTCACAAGTCCGCTTCTCTAACCACTACGCTATTTAACAAGGGGTAGTCAGTCAGTCAGTCACTCAGTAAGAGACATTCGCTCTTCTTAGCCGGCCCCGCTAACGCGGTCCGGCAGAAAGGTAAAGAAAAACTATTCTGTGCCACAGTGAATGTATTGTACAAAAAACATCCATGAACAGTTTTAGAGAATGGTTTATTGAGGGGGAGGACTTAGTTCAATGATGGTAAGTTATTGAAAAACAATGTTAAGAAAATAAATTTGACAAGCAAGGGAGACTAGTATGCAGAGGATGTTTTTGCAATACATTAAAAACAGCACTTAACGCATTTGTAGAGCATTTGCAGCATTTAACGCCTCTAGCCTTTTGTGTCGTTGGTGTCATTCAACAAACCCACCCTAACACCCCTTTGCTGGGAACAAATGCAGGGGAAACACTGCGTTTTATGTTATTTAACATACACTGTATTGAATTAATAATTACAATTTCTTTGAAACATTAATAAAAAAAATAATGGCAAAAATAAATTGCTCAGCACTAGTGTGAAGACAAGGCCAGACCATTTTAAGCAACTTTAAACCAAACAGCCTTGTAAAAGACAACAAATTGAACATAAGCACATATATGTAGTGTAATTTTCCACAGCACTTGTTTTCAGTGTTTTATTATCAATTCTGTCAGTGTGTTTAAAAGTCTTAAAAGTGACAGATTCTAGAACCAGAAAAGGAACCAGGCAAGCCTAATTCAGCCGGCCCACAATTAAAAGTGATAAATTTTGATATTCTTACTGGATTCGAACCCAGGCCTCCAACGTGAGAGGCTGCGTCTTTAACCACTACGCCGCAGTGATATCCGTTCGCCCAGTCGCTAGACACCATTAAGCATCGTGTTAACCGGACTAACGGTTCTTATTAAGTTTACCTAGATCACAAATAGCATCTGTGAACTGTATGGCTTTTACCACCGGCTGTTTTAACAGCTTATTAGCCAGTAATAGACTCACTAGTATCTATTAACTTACTAATTGGCATAGTCATAAGAACTGAGTAATTGCTAGCGAGACTGAAGATGAACTTTTCCCTGCCAAACCTATTTCATTTTATGGCACAAAAACATTTGTTTTTCTTTCATTCGTGAATGACATTGATACAATAACTATCAATATAGCTGACGATAACTGACTTTCTCGTAAAGTGAAAAGACTAGAAAATCGTGGAAACCCCTACTCTTTTACTGCCCAAGGGGTTTTGATAAAGCCTATACTACCCCCAAAAGCATACACAGATGCGTACTTCAAAAATCCACCAGAAATTGTATAACTGAAATTGCAATACTGTATAACCATAAACAGTTTTAGTTTAGGCTTACTATAACCTACCTACTAAATGTTGTAGCCAGCTATGTTTTTGTCTATCCTGACCCAAAAAGCATGCACGAATGCTTACTTCGAAAATCCACCAGAAACAGTCGCAATATAACAGTAAAAAGTTTTATTTTAGGCTAACTGTAACGTAGATACTGAAGGTTATAGCCAGCAAAGATTTTGTCTATCTGGAACATATCCTAATGCATAGTTTGTTTTGACTGTGAGGAGATTCGAACGCGGGACCTATAGTTTGCAGGTCCGCTTCTCTAACCACTATGTAATTTAACAAGAGGCAGTCAGTCAGTCAGTCACTCAGTAAGAGACATTTGCTCTTCTTGGCAGGTTCCGCTTACGCGGTCCGGCAAAAGTCAAGTGCAAGTTTGAAGCACTAGGACATTAAGAGGAATAAAAGACAGACGCGGCCATGTTTGAATACAGGCTTTGACTTTCATTATTTTGGTTGAACAGCATACATAATCCATGCTTACATTAATCCAGAAACAGATGTAATCTACTTCAACCACTCAAACCTAACAGACCTAATAGAAGAACAAAGGACAAATCTGTTACACAAGCAAACTCAAAATTTGATTGGCCACATTCATAAAAAACAGGACTTCCTCCACCAATCAACAGGCTGCCTGTCATATAAGGCTTGTGTGGGACCCAAAGCTGCTCTTCTCCCCCAGAAGCTGACCTCTGTGTTCAGTCTCTTCCTCATAAAGACAGAAGGGAACAGATTGCCTTTCTCATGCAGATTCCCTCCCTCCTTCCACCTGCCTGCAACAATGGGGCCCTGGCTACTAGCTAGCCACGTGGCCATCACACCACAAAAGACAGGCTGCACGAGAAAGACCCCTGGCTCTGTGGTCAAATAAAAAGAACACCTGACAGATGATCTTTTGTGTGTGTTGTTTTACTCACCATCCCCTCGAAGCCCACTCTGTAGAGGTTCTTGGCCCCGTTGTCCCATAAGACGTAGGCTGCACTGTGGGGACTGGCTGCACTCCAATCCTGGATCTCTGTCACCTGAGGAGGAAGGAGATGAAGTGAGGGAAGAAGTTGGCCATGGTATTGCCATTTAAGAATCATTAAAAAGGCATGCCTCAATTACACACAATACATTTGGTGAAGTATGAAGTGCATTATGTAAATCCGGGGCAAATAAATGAATAACAGCAAGTAAATTATGACATTTTATATAACACCCAAAAAACAGAAGGTCCTATAGGGTAGAAAGAACGGAGTAAATAATAAAATAAATATACATATTACAATAGAAAAGAACAGCAAATAAATGATCCTGTTAACTGTTTGACAGAGTTCTCTGTATTTACACTTAAAGATAGATTTTTATTCAGACCCAAGTCATATTTCTCCTTTCTTGGGGTAATTGATTAATGGGCCTTGGTAAATAATATTCATCCTAAACTAAGAGCATACCTACCTCTAAGCTGGGGGACATGTAATAGCAGTCAGCTGTGTGAAGCTGCCTGAGCATATTGCTTACAGCGTCATAAAACAGTAATGAGATATACCATTAAATAACACAGCAAAATGAACCCTTTAAAATTGCCTGTGGGGAATCTTAAATTGAATATAACTTGGGTCTAAACTGGAGTCAACCCACTAGAGCTCCATGGGGCTGTTCTCTTAAAATCAACACAGTGAATTTTAAACAAATGCAAACTCTTCAAGTGTATTCTGTGGTGAGAAAGTATGCAGTGAAAAAGTAGGCTTGGCTGTTCACAACTAGGCCTGTAATAGTAAACGTAACAGACAGACTTGGATGGAAACGAGCAAAGATGGTATTTCTCAAAAGAAGAAAATGTTTCTTCAACTAGGAGGTGCCATACAATGTGTGCCAGAGTGATGAGGGCAGCAAAGAACAAGGGAAAGCAAACAAGTCAACTCACGTTGATCTGGTACACTGACTGTTATTTATCTCCTCAGAATACATAACCGCAGTCTTGAGTGCATCAAAACCGAAAAAAGATAATTATAAGCCTTGCCAGCTAATGTTAGCTAGTCTAATTGAATGCTAGCTAGTCTAAACGTAACTGGGCATTTTATCCCTACGTAAATCTATTAATCTTATTAGCTAAATAACAAACCTACACGTTATGTGCAGTAGCCTATCCTTCTCATTTGAACTTGTAGTGCTGTCATTTCAGTTCTATCTTCTATTAATTGGCCTGACTTCTCCTAAACTTTAAACTTCAGGGGTTTGATCCTTCATACTGTACATACAGTGCTTTTGGAAAGTATGGAGACGCCTTCACTTTTTCAACCTTTTGTTTTGTAGTAGACATAATAATTGATTCAATATTTGTATTTGCCATCAGTCTACAAACAGTACCCCATAAAGACTACACAAAAAGTCTTATTTTTTTTTTAATTCGTGCCAATTTAGCGAGAAAAAAAAATTCTGATGTACATAAGTAAAAAACACTAATCAGTACTTTGTAGAAGCTCTATAGGCAGTGATAACAGTTTGAATCTTCTTTGATATGTCTCTAACAGCTTTGCACACCTTTATTCGGGAGGTTTCTCCAAATCTTTCTTGAACATCCTCTTAAGCTCTGTCAGACTGGATGGGGAGCATTGGTGGACTGATCTTCAGGTCCCCCCACTGATGTTTTATGGGGTTCGAGACTGGGATTTGTCTGGGCTACTCATTACTCAACAACATTCCCAGACTCGTTCCAAAGCCACTCCAGCGCTGTCTTGGTTTTGTGCTTTGGGTTGTCTTGCTGAAAGATAAATCTTGGCCCCAGTCTGGATCTGGTGTCCTTTTAAGACCTCTCTGTATTTTGCGCCATTCATCCTTCCCTCAATCCTAACCAGTATACCAGCCCTTGTTGATGAGAAGCTTCCTCATAACATGTTGCTCCCACCACGATGCTTCACCAACATAACATGGTACTAGCCAAGTGATGAGCGGTACCTTGTTGCCAGATGAAGCACTACAGAATTCAGGCCTAATAGTCTGATTTTGGTCTCATCTTTTGAAATGTCTGTTAGAACATTGTTTCTTGATATTTTTATCAACCTACAGCACACCACTTAAAGACGTACAGTTGTGCTCAAAAGTTTGCATCCCCTTGGAAAATTGGTAATATATGTACCACTTGTAATGAAAACATGAGTGAGCAGGCAAAACACATTTATTTCTTATGGGATTCACATTCAACTGTAGGTTATAACAGAATGGCACAATCATAAAACAAAACATGGCAACAAAGAATAAAATTAACTGACCCCTGTTCAAAGGTTTAATACTGTGTATTGCCCCCTTTAGCATCAATGACAGGGTGCAGTCCTTTGTAATAGTTGTCTATGAGGCCCCGAATTCTTGCAGGTGGTATAGCTGCCCATTCGTCTTGGCAAAATGCCTATAGGTCATGCAAAGTCTTTGGTTGCATGAACCACACGTTTGAGATCTCCCCAGAGGGGCTTGATGATATTAAGGTCAGGAGACTGTGATGGCCACTCCAGAACCTTCACCTTTTTCTGCTGTAACCACTGTAGGGTCAACATGGCCTTGTGCTTAGGGTCATTGCTGTGCTGGAAAGACAAAGAGCGTCCCATGCGCAGCTTTCATGCAGGAGAATGCAAATTGTCTGTCAGTATTTTCTGATAACATGCTGCATTCATCTAGCCATCAATTTTCACAAGATTCCCCATGCCTTTAGAGCTCACACACCCTCAAAACATCAGTGAGCCACCACCATGCTTCACAGTGGGGATGGCATTCTGTACACTATAGGCCTTGTTGACCCCTCTCCAAACATAGCGCTTATGGTTGTGACCATAAAGCTCTATTTTGGTCTCGTCACTCCAAATGACAGTGTGCCAGAGGCTGTGAGGCATTTCAAGGTGTTGTTGGGCATATTTTAACAAGGCTTTTTTGTGGCATTGGTGCAGTAAAGGGTTCTTTCGGGTAACTCAACCATGCAGCTCACTTTTGTTCAAGAATTGTCTTATAGCACACCTTGAAACAACCACACAGTCTTTTTCCAGAGCAGCCTGTATTTCTCCTGAGGTTACCTGTGGGTTTTTCTTTGTATCCCAAACAATTCTTCTGGCAGTTTTGGGTGAAATCTTTCTTGGTTTACCTGACCTTGGCTTGGTATCAAGAGATCCCAGAATTTTCCCCTTCTTAATAAGTGATTGAACAGTACTGACTGGCATTTGCAAGGCTTTGGATATCTTTTTATATCCTTTTCCAACTTTATGAATTTCCATTACCTTGTTACGCATGTCTTTTGACAGTTCTTTTCGGCACACCATGGCTCGGTATCTAGCCTGGTCAGTGCATCCACATGAGAGCTAACAAACTCATTGACTATTTATACACAGACACTAATTGCAATTTAAAAAGCCACAGGTGTAGGAAATTCACCTTTAATTGCCGTTTTCACCTGTGTGTGTCACCTTGTGTGCCTGTAACAAGGTCAAACATTCAAGAGTATGTAAACTTTTGATCAGAGCCATTTGGGTGATTTCTGTTATCATTATGATTTGAAAAGGAGCCAAACAACTATGTGATAATAAATGGCTTCATATCATCACTATTCTTAAATAAAAGACAGTTTTTTGCATGATCAGTCATATTTTCAGGGCGTGTTCAGGGCGTGTTGTCAGCATGTTAACCTTCATCAAGACAGATAGGTAGAATAGTTAGCCCAGCTAGCCATCAGTAGTATTCACTGGTTAAAGTAGAAGTCACTTACTATTGTTACGGAGATGATTGGTGACCGTAATAGGAATAAATATATTTAATTTTAAAACCTCTAGACGGAAGCTTGACTTGGGTTATTATTTTATGATGTTTTGCTATACGTGTCATTATTGCTTAAAATCAAGTTTGGTGGCACAGATTTCAATGGGGATGAATTCCTTCAATAACCACCTCTTGCACGCATGAAAACCTCACTTTACAGTGAGGACCTATTTTATAAATCTATCAACACATTTCACAAGTTGTTTGCTAACTTATAGCTATGAATTAAGAAATTTAAAACACCCGCAACTGGGATAATTGCATTATTTAACAAATAATATCAAAGTAATGTGCGGTTCACGCGTTAATTAGTGTCTACTACTGATGCGTAGCGGTCCTGCGGTCTAAGCCGTTACCACTGTGGCACATAAATTGCGGCAGCATGGGTTCAAATTCAACCTACTGCTCATACAGCAATAACTCTCTCTTACAGCACTTTCCTGCCCAATAAAGCATTGAAGACTGAATCAAATATATCTTTAAGACAGTCTAGACGTCAAAAGCATTGTGCCAGTTAACAAAAGGCAGCTCGTTCTAACACCAGAGCTGACTTGAAAATAAAAACCTGCTATGGATAACAGTGTCCCTTGGAACTGTTTGCAACAAAACAAGTACCTTTCCTCTCCTGCCATTGCCTCCATCCTGATCTTCCCACTGCCAGTCCACTCCCCTCACCACCCGGCCACCAGTGAAGATTCCCCGGGCTGTGATCTTCTTGGACTTGCGGCGAGACTCCAACAGGACTCTGTCAAAAACAAACAAAATCAAATGTTTATTAATGTAACCAACAGTGTTGGTATTGGTCAGATGTGAAGTTGTAAAGATTGAATGTTGAATATTATAATCAACAATTAAAAGATGACATAAACCTAATTGTCAGTATACCTCAAGGTCAAATACAAACTTGACTCTTAACTCAATTTTTACGGGGTGCGGGGACTGCCAGCAATTATAGTTAACAGTCTTGTTCAGGGCAGAACAACAGATTTGTCCCCATGTTAGTTTGGGGATTCAATCTATCCACATTTTGGTTTCTGGTCTGATGCCCAATAGCACTGGCCACTTGGGATTAAAAAATATAGCGCATCACATAGCTTTTGTCAAAGTCTATCTATGATTTTGGTCTACATGCTATATCAGTTATTGAAATGTTCAGTCACATGGACAAATTGTTTATACGCCATCTTATATTTTTTCAAGAACTGGTCACAAATTTTAGTTAGAATCTAATCTTACTACAGGGAGGTAAATAAAAGGCTTCCTTGCCAAAATCCAGAACTGTACCTTTAAGAGTCGCTAAGCCACTAAAAACATTTTCCATGTTTGATCATAAGGATAAAAGGTCATGCTTACATAGCCATGAGAAGGTAGTATACTATATGTTCATCAAGGAAGTACATAAACTCTACTGACCATTTTTGCAATTGGGTTAAACATGTGACTGACATCGTTAGTCACAGTACTGCCATGCATCGTTCCAATTCTGTGCACACTAGGGATAGGACGATAGACGATGTCAGTACTAATCGCCATGGAAAATACTCAGGATTATGAAATCGTTGAGAAGTTCCATAATCGGGATAATCGTAAATCGGGATAATCCTCACATGACGGACTTGAAAAAGCTCTGTTTATTGTAATGTGTTTTTAAATCCACAAGAACAAGATTTATTTAATGGACGAATATGAGCAGAGATTAAAGTAAGCCGGGTAAGAGAATAGAAGAATATTGTCAATTACAATAAAAATTCAAATTAAAATCTTAAATGTCATCATGAGTCAGATTTGTACTGTATAGATTTTACTAAAAAACTTTCCCCTAACTTTCCAATGAAAAAATGCAATCTTAGATTATGAAAAGGTCCATTATTTCCATCAGCCTATAATCGGTCTCACCTCGGAGGAAGCATAAGAATAAATAACTAACAACAACTCGAATGTGCTTCCCTGTCCGCCAAGAAAGTGTCCTCACGGTCGAGGTCTTTGTCGGATCACGAAATGTAAATCCCAGCCAAACCGTATCCGTGACATTTTTATCCGTCATCCAAAATATCTGTCTGATTTGTTGTAAAATCAATACCGACTGGCATCCAAAGTCGGCCATATACGATCCGACATATTCCAGGGATGAGAGATTATCAGATCTTTGTTTTGTCGGATAATTAGGCTATCTGATAGAAATGTGTCCAAAAGACAAAAAGGCCGCATTAAGTCCACTAAGTTGTTTTCACCTGCCTGGCAGTGGTCACTGATGTTGCATATGCATTTTATATTACAGCTTGGCCAGTCTCAGATTTCTCACGATCTATAGTATTTTCATGAAGACATCCCTATTTCAAAACGTCGGGCCACATTTTAAATATTTTATTATAAACACATCTCTCCCACCAGCCCGCTAATTAGTGCGCTTTCATTTATTTGTTGAATAGGATATTGTTTGGGCACAAATTAGGCCTACCTGGCCTGTGTACAGTACATGTGTAGGGCTATAAAGGTGTGTGTGGGGTGTCTGATAGTAGGCTAGTCATTCAAATGAACGTCCCTCAAGAGTTACGGTGCTCTATTTTATCACCACTGCACACACAAAGTCAACAGTGTTTTAGGCTATTCATTGCGATGGAGAATGACAAGTGGAAAAACTGAAGTTTTCCAATTCTTTTACTACAGTACTAGGTCTAACCACTACAATTTGTAGCCTACAAAAAAGCTTCTGATCACATCTCCACTTCTAGCTTTATGCAAATACCTGTTCATTCCATTACCGCAGAAAATACCCAGTTGAAACAATGTTGAAGACATGCAGCTACGAGAGATGCATGCAGAAACAACCTGTTAACAACCTGCAAATTGTAGAAAATATGAATAAAAGGGTATCAATTATTATACACAACTCCTTCGATATTCTTCATATAATTTAGTTTACTTTATTGTTAATGCTTTTCTACTGAAAGTGACAAGAGAAGACAAATAGAATATCATTTGCGCAGGCCAAAATAACATTGTCTATATGCATGATCTGCACAAGACATGACGCTCACAACATAACGGGGAGTTGTTATAATGGATTAGGAGGTTATAATGGATAATCGACATCAAATAAGCCTATCATTAGCCAATAAGGCACATAAAATGCGGACCCACATGCGTGTACCCACAGGTCAGTACCGGTAAGAAATTAAATCTACTTTCAACCCTGAGATGGGTGACTTGAAAAACTCATGCCAGTCACCGAAGTGTTCCTGACTTCTTCTTTTACTTAACGGGTGGAGCACATCTCACTATATGCCACTAAACATCCTCTGCAATGTATTGTCAATGAAGCTGGCAACATACACGTTTAGAGATTTACATGTTCTAGCATTAATGCAGTCAAAACAGTCTTTGATATTATTTAAATAATGGCTTTTAATGGCTTTTTAAATGCACAAGAACAAGATCTATGTAATGGTTAGAATATCCGATCAGCCGTTTTGAGCTAGAAACTAGAATTGTTATAGGGACTGTTATTAATCGGGATAAAATCGGGATAATTTTGGCCAGGATAATCATGGCATGAAATTCTCATATCGTCCCACACGTAGTGCACACGTTGTGTAAAGACTGAACAGCGCATGGGAAGGTAGGCTATAAGATCAAATTCAATTAGAAATACAATTCGCCTCAACAGCATTGATAGCCTGATGAAAAAAAACAGGAGTAGTAAGATAGACAACCTGACCAAGTAGCTGGACAATGTAGGTCTAACCTATGTAGCCACGTAGGTGCACACTCTGGGGCACACCCTGACGCTAAGTTAAATAATCACAAGTGTCATCGCAAAACAATCCACCACGCCTTTTAATTCAGAGCACTGTCTGTGTGTGTGTGTGTGTGTGTGTGTGTGTCTGTGTGTGGGGGGGGGTTAGGGTTGGGGGGGGCTGCTGCCTTTGTATGCACTCATGCAATAATTGTCTCAGGGGAACTGAAGTCACACGTCGTTGAAAGGATGCCAGCTGTTGCACCAATGGTTTGTTGTGTCCCTTTGGTTCGGATAAAGGGGGGGTGGAAATGGATGGAGTGTCTGATATAGCAAGAAAACATCTCCACTCTATGTTATTACCCCATAAACTGTCCTGGTTTCACTCCTGCATGTTGTTTCAACACAGGTACTTCATTTTAAAACCACACAAATTAACTAGTAGGTGCTTTTGTAAACTAGATTCCAAGATTCATCTATTTCAAACTAATACATTCCTGTCCTTTCACAAAATTCTGAGGGGAGCTTTGATTTTTTTCATTTAGCATTAAGTGCAATTTTGCTTTCATTTTTCTGACTACATCAACCGTGTAAGCAGAACAAGGCAGACACATGGGCAGTAACATGGGACTGGCTAAGGCCCCAACACCAATGCTTCTGCAAGAGGCTGAGCAGTCGCCTGGCAACAGAGAGCCATGATCGGGGACCAAAAACAGACACCACTTCTTTTAGAAAGACATAACCAGAGAGAATGCAGCAAAACTAAGGGTAAAAAATAACCAATCCAAGGATGCAGATCAGATTATATAATTGAACTAAACTATACATTGTGTCATAAAGTTAAAGCTAAATTGATAAAGCATCCCTACACATTAAGCCCTTTCAGGTTCCGTTTTGCATTTACACTGAGCAGATAATCAGACAGAATAACCTATAGCATGATTACAGAGATTTCTCTCATCCCGCTCACTGTCTTAACAGGGCAGTGGACAAAACTCACCTCTCACTACCAGGGGTGGTAATCCGATAGAAGCGGTGTCGAAGGTGGTGTTTGTCTCCGTGGTAACAGGTGGTGCAGAGGTCATAGTTGGTGCACTCTGCACACTTCCAGCGGATACCAATGATAGGCTGCTGACGGCAGGTGTCACACATTGTGCCATCGTGCTTGATACCTGAGAGAGCAGTAAAAAGGCCTTTATGGAAACTGTTGGTGCCAAAGTCTAAAGCAACAATCTACCATCTGCCTGGGGTCTCCTGACTTGCCATCTTCATACCATCATTCAACCAAAATGTTAGTGGGCATTCTATACACAGTCTAAACAGTCATATCGAAATTCCCATTCCCCTAATATGGAGTTAAACATGGTCATTTTCGTCATCACTGACTAAACGGAAAGCAACAAAATGTATCGAGTGTAACTGCAGTAATGACAATAGTTACTCTGCCAAACTCTACATTTAGGTTAATAATAATCATCAAACGTATTTTGACAACCTTTGTAGAGCTAGCTAACCTTAACGGACATTTAAATTGGACGATTATGGTCGTCAGAGAGAACGGGCGATATCATTGTCTCCTCTGTGGCCATGTTCTGAAGCATCTCCTTTATGTGTAACCTAACTGTACAGTAAATATTATCCAACTCTGGGCATTTTCAAGTAGTCCGCAAGATGCATTGCAAAACGTGTAACATTAACATGGTAGCCAAACAACTCTGTATACACAACATCCAATACATAGGCTAACTGAAACACATGATGAAAGGCAAACAAAATACAATACTGCGATCACAGAACCAGCAGTGCAACACTACCTGTGGGAGCACTGTCAAATATCCTCACGTCGTATGCACCAGAGCACCGGTAGTTGGCTGCAGTCCCGTTATCCCAGACAACAACCACTTCTTCCGGACTTTCAAAACTCCTGACGGTTCCGACATGTCCCTCTCCGCCATCCTGTTTTCCCCATTTCCAATCGGGTCCACGGATCACTCTCGCACCAACTCCTTCCATCATCACACGGTTATTCCTGCCCGTGGTCATTTACGAAACGTTTTCGCAAATAGCACAAAAAAGTATTGCCAGCTAGCACAATATGCTAGCTAGCTAATTTTGTCTAGTCAAGATAATTTTGAGACACAAAATCTTTCTGTTGTTGTCCAGAGCTTATCGTTAGCTGGCAAGTAATGTTAGCACGCTAGGCTGAGGCTAGCCTGCTTGCTGTGTAAAGTTCCAAAACAAAATAGCTAACACACGCTAACTACAAAGATACATTACTAGTCAAATATATCGTACTATGAATGGCACGAACGTGTAGTTACCATTAACTTGCCAATGAACGTTAGCAAGACTAAACAACAACACACTGCTGCACTGTGATTGTGAAACAGCCAGGCTAACTTACACACTGAGTGACTAACAACTGGCTAATGTTAGCTGCCCAAGTAACTAACGTTAAGCTGTTGAATGGCACGCACTTTCCAGTCCACACAAGACAATGTCTTCTTCTGCAACAATACAATAATATCTGGTATCTTTCGGTAGTTATCCACTTTTGGTAGCGGTTCGTCCCAATACAACAATATGTTGTCACCCCAAGAGCTGGTAAAGTAGCTGCATCGTCACGAAACAGTAGACCTTTGTTAGCCAGCTGCTAGCTGGGTAGCTAGCTAGCTTGTGAGTGCCTCCGCAAGAATGCCACAAGGGCTCCACAACTTGAGTAACGCTTTAGCCTGTTAGCGTAATATACTGTTTTTTGATGAAATAATTGTTCCCTTGAATCGTATATTTATCCTATTAATTATTATTCATTTTTCACATGTATGTATTTATTTCTTTTTGTCAAATGGGTCGCATAACTAAACTCAGGATGAACGCGTCGCCATTATTGTCAATCATCTCTCAAGCAAGCGAAGGTGGACGACGAAGATGTTTGGTTTGGCTAGTTCATAGCGTCATTTGACACCGCACAAGGCGGGGCTAAATGCAACATGCTAAATGTATGTTCTAAAACGCTCAACATGTTAAATTGTTTAATAACTCATATATATATATATATATAAAATTCTTTAGTAAATTTTGTCATGTTTTAGCCTAGTTTATTGTACGCAATCGAATGATCCATACAAGTTGCAGCATAGGCATAGTCTTCATGCGCAAAAAATAAAAAGTTGTGGCCAAGGTGTTACAATAGGGTGCATGATCCTTTTTATATGTTATTCCCTGGAATAATGTTTTCTTAACCCCAGTTTGCGACTATTTACATGCGCACCTTAAGCCTAATCAGGCCCTGCTCCCCGAGGGGCCAAAGGGGCATTGCCCCTCCAGATCTGTGCCCCTCCGTTTTGTTTACCCATAAACACTGCAAATGGTATATGAATAAGACATGCCCCCTCATTTATATAAAAAAATGCCCCCTCAGTCATTTTATCCTGGAGCCGGGCCTGGGCCTAATGCTTATGAATCATGGCCTGCATTTTATGCCAGAATGTTCACATTTAAATAGCCTTGATTATTTGGAGTTTGCGTGGTCATGCGGATTTTGTGTGTGAAGCAGAAGCAGGTGCGTGAAATATGCTAATAAATGTATACCTGCAAGCTATAAGCTCCTATGTGCAGAAACAATTCTTAAAACATGTTTTTTTTTGTTTTTGGTTATGTGTCTAACCGGTCTTCTATAATATTATATTGTCTTGTATAGACCTATAGCCTATGACTGAATTTAAATATGATTTCATTGAATACTTTATTCACAACCTCCCGTAAATCCAGCGAATGGTTTGGTCCTTAGATAATCCTTTCTCTATTCAATGTGATGATAAGATCAGTAATTAACACTACCTAACTGTAACTGTCCCCAATTTCCGTTGTCCCTACTCTGTGTAGACTGATTCTACTGCAGTGGTTTTCAAGCTAATGGTCCATGGATCAGCTACACGTTATTCTTTTTAATTTCCGAAAATAATAACAGTTGTCAGAATGGTATTATAATGCAATTTTACATTTCACATTTCTACATTTCAGACCTGCCCAGAATCTACTTTTGCTATTAAAATGTCCTTTAATTTCAAGCTGTAATATATTTAACTTTTAATGCAATATATTTCATGTTGTGGTCCTCGAGATATTCTGACGTTTTTTCGGTTGTCCCCGGAACAAAATAGGTTGGGAACTTCACTGCTGCAAGTTCAGCGCAGACTGGTCAAAGAGCGCCATCTTCTGCCTCTATATATATCGCTGATCCCCTTGTCTCTCCTTCACAATCATTTTCGGCTTGTGCTCAAGAGCAGTTGAGGTTTCATTCGATCCTGGCCGCTATAGCTGAAGAGCTCGAAATAACAGGGGCCTGGAAATGATCTCACTGGATTTCAATTTTAATGTTTTGACAAGAGACCTGTCACTTTATCTGGAAAATCAAGTGAAAGTTGGCCTTTTTGGATCTGGATCACTGTCATTGGTGCTCGGCTTCTGCGCAGCGTATGCCTACTATTATTTGATCTCTGTCGCGAAGGTAGGGGGTCATAGTGGCTTTTTTGAAGAAGTATTATTTAATACTGTATACTGTAATCGCCAATTGCGTTGTAATTCTTGGACCGTGCCATATAACGGTTATGATGAGGGATATCGCCGGGGTTTGCGCATCAACCCGGCTAAGCGGATGCATGGTTTGCTGAAGAGGCTGATCATTACAATATATAACCTCTGAGAATTTGTGATAATGCACATGTGTGATATAATGACATTTCTCAATAGATGCCATCCCATTTTCTATAGTCTAATTTAGCATTTGTCCTTTCATTATTTCTCATAGCCCTATAGATAGGCTACACATTCAATAGCCGAATATTGCAAGCTGCAGATATTTTATCCTGAGTCGTTTGTTGTTTAATATAAATCCCGATATTGTAGACTCGTTGTAGGCAATTGTTATTCAAGCTGTCAAGCATATTTATGTAATGTAAAGCAAATTCACGAATTCATGTTCGTTTAATTGCAATATTGGATTTTCCTACCTAATTAAACACTTTGGGATAGGATAACATTTGGACATATTGATGTTAAATTATGCTGTACAAACCGGTATACATTTTATATTCTATTTTTGTTAAACACGTTTATAGATTAAAGGCATATATACTCCAACAGGACATGTGTTTTATATTGTGATTACCTCTTATAATCCCAGACAGTTATAACGATAACACTGTGTCTCGGTTCTTCTTATGGATCTCCTCACTCTTCAATTCCTAATTGACTGCAGAACTGACCGAAAAAGTTCCTTAGTAATGTAGTTCACCAAGAAGGACAATACACTAGGACGCTAGAACTAGCAAATAAACCATACATACCTTTTGACATTTATGAGAATTTATGAGACCTAGAGAATTCAATGTTCCATTTCAGTGAAACAAATTCTGTGTTATCAAGGTAATTTTGTTTTGTGCATTTTGAATGAACATGAAGCCATATACTTATCAAGATTTTGTCTGTTCATCATTTCTACTGCAGAAGCCCCAACTGATATCTGGTGGTAAGAAGTTCTACCAGTTTCTGCGGGACCAATGTCCCGTGGTGTCGGAGACCTACTACCCGACCTTCTGGTGTTGGGAGAGCCGGATCCAAACGCTGCTCAGACCTTTCGTCACAGCTAAACCTGGAGTAAGCTACAGAAAGTAAGACTTTTAGAATCCTTTACAGAAATTATTGTAGAGTTCTTGTCAAATGAATTGTATAGCTGAATGAGTGACATTTGCCAAATGAATGTTATTAACTGGTTAATAAGCAAATAACTTGTATCTCAGAGTGAACAGATATTGCAGAGGAAAGGCCACGCAAGGTTTTCTTACATTTGAAGTTTGTCTCTGCCATAACTGTTATTTCATGGAAGCTCAGTGTCTGGTAAAGTTCAAGGATTGTGGCCTAGTGGCCAGGCAGTTCACCCCCTGCAGTGTTAGTTATCTACTCATCACCAACGACCATCAGTAGCTAATGCACCTGCTGTCCAAACGCTAGGTAACGTCCTTTGGTTACTGCCCTAAGAATCTCCTGGGCATGTGACCGGACAAGGAAAACCTCTGGACCCTAGTTAAAGTGTATGAGAACTATTTGTCTCCTCGCAAGTTCACGTGTTTGGTCAAGGTAGAAAATGAAATTGTTGACCATCAAACTCAATGGCTCAGTTTTCACTGTAGGCAACAGACATTTCAACTTACATTAAAGCGGTGGAACGTTCCCTGCTGTGTTAGACACAGACTTTGCCTTCTTTCCGGAGTTGATTAAGCTTTAGCATTTGGTTTGATCATGTAAGTTCTTTTCATTCAGGTTTCACAATTTAAGACCAATCTACAGCCAAGATTTTGCAGTACAAAGGTGAAAGGAATCTTTTGTGTGATGGTAGTTGGTCAGGCCACCAAGGCTAGTTTGTGCATTCCTCTAGAGATTAATGACCAGGGTTGTCCTAGGCCTCCTGCATTAATGAGGTGGATTGACATCAATTCAAAGTGGTTGTGGTAGTTCGTATGCCAGAGTACTGTCATCATTTGTTCTGTGTCATCATTTATTTTATGCAAGTAGGTCCACTAAGGAGCAACACCAAAACATTTTCCAATCCCCAATTGAGGGAAAGCCTTTTCCTAAAATATATTGTACAATACAATTGCTGAAAGTGACACTGCAGGCAACTAACCACAAAATGGAACGTTAGCCTGGACAGGCAGTATAGCCATCCAGTTATAAAATATGTCAACGGGGTCAATACTGATTTCCCGTAATCTTAACAGTGACTTCAAAGGATGTCCTAGTACTAAGGGCATTCTAACTTTTTTCGCCGTTTGTCTGACCACCCAATCAAGCAGCTACATGTCTCCCAATTCCAGTAATGCACCATGGTAGCAGGAAGGTCTCACCCACCACCTGTCTCAGTTCAAAGCCTGTGTTCGTGCTGGTGAGTTTAGCTGATGTCATTTGCTGGCAGTTATTCGTCCTGAGGGACTAGAAGACCTTTTCTGTCCATAATCAGATCTACACTGGACTAAAGTGTAGTAATCACATTACAGAAATGAGAAAGGAACCTCTGATCAAGACATTTTGACATTTTGAGCCAACATGGAATGTTGCGCAGAATTGGACAGAGATCCTGTCTAGGTTTCTCTCAACTGTCCGTGACTGTCGGAGTGAAATTCCACCCTCTCTCTGTCTCTCACTCTACTCATTTGAATCAGGGATTAGCATGTCTGCAAAATAGGTGTCCTCCTGTTCCTGTTCTGTGGCTTGGATCACAGCCCTAGTCCCTGCCCTATTTTAGACTTTAAAGGTGAAATAAGTCAACATTTTGTCAGAAAATAGAACTATTATCCAGCTATAATGAAGGAAAAGTATTTTTCATTATGTTTTCATATGTTCCTTTTTAGTCTGAAGTTACATTTCTTCTAATCTGTTCATACCTAATCCTTTTGTGTACATCATTTCTGATTATCCTTCTTCAGCGTTGATTCCTGTTCATGACTAGAGTTCACAATGAATGCTGTGGAATACAGGTTAACATGGAAGTAAAAATGTCAAGTTTTCCCATTCTGTCCTGATCCCACATAAGGTCTATAACCCTGACAGCTTTATTCATAAATACTGTAGTGTTGCTAAAGTATTTGGTTCACATTATGGAATATATTGTGCAATAGTCTAGAGGTTATATGAAATAAAATGTATGTGCTTGAGAAATATACTGTATGGTGAAGCAAACCTGAAGCAAATTTCACCCACCATTTAGATTTAAATGTACCTTTCTCTTATGCCAATGTTAGTTCCAAATCAAATAATTCCATGTCTGCTGCCTTTTGTTGATATAAACTTTGACAAACCTAGCCAATTCCATGATGTGGGGTGGAACTGATCAACTCTGCTGCTGCACTCTGCTGCAGTGTGAGTTAGACAAGAACATGCATCTGTTTCAAATAGCCTAATGAAACACTTGGTGCGAGAACCTCAAGTACCGTAATCCTGCAATGAATAAAATATGTGTGTCATGGTATACTCGTCACCACAGAATGTACCTTTAAGTGCGTGTTTAATGCTGGAGTGGTTCTAAAATTTAATGTAATGGAAATTGGACAGTCAAGGGCCACAAAGCCAGTCTAGTTTGCCCAGCCATGTTGGTGTAGTCGCCTAGTCGCTTGGTTGGTGGGCAGTCGTGGGATTGGTTGGTGGGCGGGTCGTGGGATTGGTTGGTTGGAGGGTCGATGCATTGGTTGGTGTGCGTGTCGTAGGATTGGTTGGTGGACAGGTCATGGGAGATGGGCTGCACTGGCACTCAGTAACCCCAGCTAACAATGTAGACTTGACAAAACTAGACATTGACACACTCTAAAAATCCACTACTGCATGTGGGGATCTCCCTATTAATGTAGTTCTGGGACTGGCACTGGCTGATCTGATGACCCTCATCCAACAGATGCCGTTATGGGAACTATCGTATATAGAGATGCTTTCCCTATCATTCGTTATGGAGGTTCCACAAGCATTGAACTCCAAAAATATTTATACAGTGACAATTGTTTCTGTCTCTGTGTTTCAGCACTTTGGATTTAAAATGATACAACAACTATGGGGTTAAAGTACCGACTGAAAGCTTTAATTTGAGGGTATTTCCACCCATAACAGATGGACAATTTAGAAATGACAGCATCTGAGGAAAATAGTCCCTCCAGTATTTGGACAGATTAACATTATTTACAATCAAGTGGTCATGCGTAGTGCTTGGTTGCATATCATTTGCATGTAATGATTGCCTGAAGTCAGTGACCCAAGGACATCACCATACACTGGGTATCTTCCCTGCTGATGCCCTGCCAGGCTTGCACTGAGTATCTTCCCTGGTGATGCCGTGCCAGGCCTATACTGAGTATCCATCTTCAGTTCCTGATTCTTCAGCCTATTGCCTTCAGTCGTGTCCTTAGCATGTGTAAATCATTGGTCAGATGATTGAATTGGCCAATCAAGAGTCCTCCATTTTTTCCACCTGGGCTCCACAATAAAAGTTCCATGATACCTTTTTCCAGGACTCTGCAGGTGCTTTGTGGGCCATCCTGTTTTAATTTGTGTTTTTGCCCCTTGCAGTCCATCTTTTGTATATGGGCTGGTGAAGTCCTCTGAGGAGAGCAGTAACTCACATTCTTTGGTCATCAACTTGCCGTTCCGGAGCTCACCAGTGCTTTCTTTTTCCTTTTCCTTATAATGTGACTGCATTCCCTTTGACATACATAGTGATAGTTCTAAAATGTAATTCTTGTACCTACAACTTAAGAGGGACTTCTACTGGGGAATGAACAATGCCTCTATGATGTGTCTTCATTTTAGGTTTAGTAAGACAGCATTATCATGTACAAGACAGTGTAGATACTTAAAAATAATCCTGACTTATGATCATCTAGCTCTGTTTATTCAAACAGCAAAGCATCTTCTGTAAGAGCCAGAAGATTCTATTAGAATCTGTATTTACACAACATCTGCATTCTGCAGTGAGCTTTTGCTTTACTGAACATTTTGTAACGCTGCAGTGGAACGCTGCAGTGCAGAAACCTTCATGCAGAGTGTGTATGTTTGTGCGCGTTTGTTTGCATGCAGGAGGTTGTGTGTGAGCTAAAAAAGAAAAGTGTAGTAGCATATACACTACTGTCCAAATCTTTGGGGTCACTTAGAAATGTCCTTGTATTCCCTGAAAACACATGAAATGAGTTTAAATAGGAAATATAGCAAAATGAAATACAGTCATTGACATAGTTATAAATAATGATTTTTCATTGAAATAATAATTGTACTTCAAAATTTGCTTTCATCAAATAATCTTCCATTTGCATTAATTATAGCCTTGCAGACCTTTGGCATTAGTTGTCAGTTTGTTGAGGTAATCTGAAGAGATTTCACTCCATGCTTACTGAAGCATCTCCCACAAGTTTAATTGGCTTGATGGGCACTTCTTACATTACATACGGTCAAGCTGCTCGCACAACAGCTGAATATGGTTGAGATCCAGTGACTGTGCTGGCCACTACAATATAGACAGAATACCAGCTTGACTGCTTTTTTCCTAAATAGTTCTTGCATAGTTTGGAGCTGTGCTTTGGGTCATTGGCCTGTTGTAGGAGAACATTGGCTCCAATGAAGCACCATCCACAGGGTATGTTATAGCATTGCAAAATGGAGTGATAGCCTTCCTTCTTCAAGATCCCTTTAACCCTGTACAAATCTCCCAATTTACCAGCACCAAAGCACCGCCAGACCATCATATTGCCTCCACCATGCTTGACAGATGGCGTCAAGCACTCCTCCAGCATCTTTTCATTTGGTCTGCATCTCATGAATGTCTCACGTGTCTGCGTTCTTCTGCACATCTTAATCTTTTCTTTTTATTGGCCAGTCTGAGATATGTCTTTTTCTTTGCAACTCTGCCCAGAAAGCCAGCATCCCAGAGTCACTTCTTCACTGTTGGCGTTGAGACTGTGTCTATTTAATGAAGCTTCCAGTTGAGGAACTGTGAGGCGTCTGTTTCTCAAACTTGACATTCTAATGTATTTGTCCTCTTGCACAGTCATGCACCAGGGCCTCCCATTCCTGTTTCTATTCTGGTTAGAGCCAGTATGCTTTTTTCTATGAAGGGAATAGTACACAGCGCTGTGCGCAATCTTCAGTTTAAATTTTTCGCATGGAATAGCCTTCTTTTCTCAGAACAAGAATAGACTGATGAGTTTCAGAACAAACTTCTTTGTTTCTGATCATTTTGAGCCTGTAATCAAACCCACAATCTGATGCTTCAGATACTCAACTAGTCTAAAGAAGGCCAGTATTATTGCTTCTTTAATCAGCACAACAGTTTTCAACTATGCTAACCTAATTGCAAAAGGGTTTTCTAGTGATCACATAGCCTTTTAAAATGATTAACTTGGGTTAGCAAACAACATGCCATTGGAACACAGGAGTGATGGTTGCTGATAATGGGCCTCTGTACGCCTATGTAGATATCTCATTAAAAATCAGTCATTTCCAGCTACAATAGTCAGTTACAACATTGACAATGTCTACACTGTATTTCTGATCCAATTGATGTTATTTTAATGGACATAAAATTTGCTTTGTGACCCCAAACTTTTGAACGGTAGTGTATTTGAAGCAATAAAGCAAGGCAGTATAGATAGAGGAATACAACCACTGCATTGTGTGTGTGTGTGTGTGTGTGTGTGTGTGTGTGTGTGTGTGTGTGTGCATTTGTGTGTATGATTACGTATGTACATGTTTTTTGCAGTGGCCCTCTACCCTGATGGTTGTGTGTCTCTTTGCAGTGAGCTCATTAGAGCTGCAGACGGAGGGCAGATCTCTCTGGATTGGTTTGATAACGATGACAGCACCTCCCACCCCAACGCAGCCACGCGGCCCACTGTCCTGCTGCTCCCAGGCCTGACCGGTACAAGCAGAGAGTCCTACATCCTCCACATGGTCCAGCAGAGCAGGGAGTTGGGATACAGGTGGGTGGTCCATGCTAGAGGTGCAGGACAGTAATGCACACTGCACAATTTATTTATTCAAACGGTTGTTCCATTTATTACTGTTTGTGAGGCCTGTGTTTCAGGACTACTGTGAACACAATGTTCTGTTAACACTTGGCCACGTGCCAATATATTTTAGAACGTTCCATTTCAAAAGTCCAAATTTGTCCCTTGGCATTGCGCACATCAGGAATTGACTGTACTTACAAACGCATTTGTACATTGTGTTTTAAAAAAAAACTGTGTGCGAATGGATTAAGGTTACTTGAGGTAAGCAGCTGCTGAAAGAGAGAGGCTAGCAAAGCTCTCAGCAGGCAGAGCTTTGGAAAGAAAAGGCTGAATGTTGCACAAGCACTAAGAAATGCAGAGGGAGGCAGTTTTCTCTCCTTCAAAATGCCCCTCTGTGTTTTGTGTTCTCCGCACTCATTCTTTGAAACGGAGCAGTTTCCAGACAGGAAAGGAGGGGGGGAGCAAACCTACTCAGCATCTTCCTGGCCAGCTCTCACCAAAAGGCCTGGCCTGCTGGCTTCATCAATTACAGCTTACTGGTACAAGCTTAGCAGCTTAGCTTAGCCCAACCACCTTCCCCTATGCAGCAGGAAGCAAGTGTTCATTACTACGCCCTCGGCCCTGCTCTCTCCCTAATCTACAGTATGACTCCACCCCAGCTGCTAAGTTTAACAGATAGAAATAGCTCTCAGCCTCTCAGATAACAGATGACTGCTCCTGCTGTTCACTACTAATAGAAGTACACATGTGTCTGTTTACATATCCCGCCTCATTCATTTTTCACTACTGTAAAGTATATCTCTTATTATCTTGTTTTTGTGGCAGCATGTTCTTTGAGCAATGCAGTGCACCTGGATGATTAGCATAATCATGACACAGTCTGGAAACCTGCTTTCACCTAGGAACATTATCTTAATAGTTGCATAAGCATTCATCTTGTAGTTTCAGAAGTGGTGAAACTATAGTTTCACGCAAGGAATGCAACACAAGACAGGAAATTATTCAATAGGCTAAGTAACAGTTTTCTTTGTTTTTCAGATGTGTGGTTTTCAACAATAGAGGGGTGTCTGGTGAAACTCTTTTGGTAAGAATTGACTGTAAGGTGCAAAAATATTTGCATTCATGCTGTTTATATTTTATATTTACACTCACAACATCCTACTGGCAGAGTACTTTCCATTCAATGTGCATACTTTCTCCTTCATTGTCACTGGTGCTCTTTACACCCATAGTTTATAGACCATAGTGTGTAACCCATAGTGTATAAACCAAAGTGTGTAACCTACATTGTGTAACACTTGGTGTATTGTGTAACCCAATATGGGCCTACCCAGACAGTATGCAAACAGACCAGAGTATTTTGTTACATAGCAGGGATTAATTACCAGTGGGTGCTGCTAAATTACCCTTTTCTGTTCACTTGCCAGGAAAAAAAATGTTCTATTGTCAGGAAAAAACACTGTTCTTTTTCTCGCACTACACTACACGTACCCTCAGACCTAAACTATATTGCCGGTAGAAATGATAATACCATATCCTGTGTGGTTCTTTGTGGTCTGTATTTGTCTGTCTGTATGTACTCTGTTACCATTCTCCATTTGAACGGAGGAAGTCGTATGCCATTCAAGAGATGCAATTATTTTTTTTTGAAAAATGTAACAGTATCAGCCAAACCTTACACTGATTCTTATGTCATGCCATAGTTTATGAGAAGTGTCAAAATATATCTAATGTACTATTTGAGGTCAACACCCTCATAATGAATTAGTGCATGTGAATAAAATCTAAGAACTTTCCAGTGTTGTCTGCAAGTACAGTGAAAGTAGTGGAGTGGTAGGTCCTCAGTCTATTTCCAGAGTTTTGTATGTACAGGTATGATGAACTCCATGTTCTTCATAGATGTTTATTATTTTTTGTTTTTAGTTTTTTGGCTCTGTATTCCAGCACCTCAGATTTGAAATAGTATATCGAATATAGAGTTAAAGCGCAGACTGTCAGCTTTAGTTTGAGGGTATTTTCATGCATGATTTATTTGAACAATTGGCTTCATAGCTGTTTCTTATTTGCCAGGTGTGTTTGTTGGCATCATTAATGTATGCACAAGAGAACTGTCAACATTTATCTTTTGTTCCATCTTGCTATCTTAAAACCTGGGTAAAAATCTAGAAAGCTGCTCTGGATAAGAGTGTCTGCTAAATAAAATATGAAAAGATATAATCTAAACATGTTGCTGGTGTCTATAAAACATTAGGATCAAAGAAGTGTCAATACCATTCAAGGTGGCCAACACCAGGCAAATAATCATAATAAATGGATCAAGCATGCCAAAATCTACTTTTTAGTAGATTATAAGGAGAGAAAGCACCGGTGATTTCAGCAATGTCAAACAACTTGGTCGACCAAGGGTGACTGATAAGGAACACTCTCAATGAGGGAGACATATATGTGTCAGTCGCAGAACAGTACACCAGCAGAACTTCAGAGGGTACATCCCAAGATGCATACCACTAGTTATCCTCTAGAACAGACTGACCAATTTATAATTAGCTAAAAAGTACCAAAAATAACCTGTAAAGTTCTGGAACAAAGTCATATCGGCAGATAACACAAAGATGAACCTGTGCCTGAGTGATGGGAAGAGGAAAGTTTGGAGGAAAAAATAATTGCTCATGATCCAAAGTATACTACCACGGTGGAGATAATTGTTATTGCTTTGGCATGTATGGCTACAACTGAGACTGGCTTACTTGTCTTCATTGATATTGTGACTGCTGATGGCCGCAGAATGTTGATTTCTGATGTGTACTAAAGCTCTTGATCATGTAGCAAGTCAATGACCCCAAAACACATTGTCATAGCTACCAAGGAGTTTAGTGCCAGAAATTGTGAAGTTCTGTGTAAAAAAGGTACTAAACTAAAGCTGAAAGTTTTCGCTTTACCCAATAGACAATGTCAAATTTTAAATCCAATGGGTAAATAAACATAAAAAACTAGAAACTGTCTAAATACATTTGTAGTTAACTGTACAAGGATTTATGCACTACTATTGGTGGTAAAAATAAGGATTTATGCTCCTTCCACTATCATTGAGGAATTGTGCTGAAGTTTTATGCAAATGACTACACATTTATACGCCTTTGTGATTGCTTTCTCTGTGGCTAGTTTAGTCTCAATAGTGTGCATTGTTTAAATAGGGCACAGTGTTTAGAATGAATGTCCTACTGTGAGAAATGTCCTCTGCTCTGCCACAACCAGAGCTATTGGCCTAATTCCACAAAGCCCCCCCCCCCACACACACACACCACAGTAGTGTCTTAGCCCACTTAGTTAAACCCCAAACATTAGCTCTTAAAGCTAATGTAATTCTGCTAGTCTCAAACCACCTTCATTAAAATTAATATAGTATATACAGTCATGTGAAAAGTAAGTAGACCCCTGGAAAATATACTTTTTTTTTTTTTACATATTTGGACACTATTAATGAACCATATTTTTTAATAAAGGCAACCCAAATGATTCATAGGATAATCTCACAACACAAACAAATAAACATTGAAACCAGTTATGTAATAGAAATAAATAAAATTTCCTTATGAAGAAAATAGTACACCCCTACGATTATCATCTCATGAAATGGCTAAAATTAGAATCAGGTGCAAGAAAACAGGTGCAAATGATAAGAAAATAATTTGAGAGTAACTTGGGAGCATCCAGCCTTCGAAAGAGATTAGAAACTTGGTCTGCCTTGGTCTTAACTATATGAGTGTGCGGTAACAACATTCCAAGATCAAAAGACCTCTCTGAAACCCTCAGAAAAAAGGTTATTGATGCTCATAAGTCTGGGAGGGGTTACAAAGTCATTTCCAAGCAATTTGAAGTACATTATTCGACTGTCAAACAGATCTACAAATTGAGAAACCTCAAGACCAATGGCAATTTACATGAGACAGGTTGTCCCACAAAGTTCAGCCCAAGAGCTGACCAGAAGATGATCTTAGATGTTTCTAAGAACTCCATTGTAACATCTAGGGATTGACAGGTCTCTCTTTGTCTGTTAGAAAGAGACTGCATATATGGCCTACATTGAAAGTCAGGAAGTAAGAAGATGAAGAAAGATGAATGGAGCAAAGTATAAACAGACCCTTGATGAAAACCTGCTCCAGTGCACTCAGTAATTCAGACTGGGGCGAAGGTTCAATTTTCAAAAGCAGAGAGGAATGAGAGTAACTTCCCAAATACAGGTGTGCCAAGCTTGTAGCCTCAAGAAGTGAAAAGGTCTGAATACTTATGTAAATATAATATTTCATTTTAAAATGTATAAGACTGAGAATGAAAAATCTATCTAATACATTTTAGGATAAGGCTGTAATGTAACAAAATGTGGAAGAAGTGAAGGGGTCTGAATACTTTCCAAATCCATTGTTCATTAACATAAGCTATCATCAAAAATTATGTTTTATTGTGTATTTTAAATTTGTGAACAATTGCTGCATTCTTTTCACTTTCTTATACTCGCTGATTTCACAAACCATTGTTTTAAATACAGTACTTTTCTTTTAACAATACGTAAGAGAAAAGCTCATTCAACCGATGCAACTGATTATGTCACAAAAAATCACAGAAAATAAGGCCATGTAATCTTTTGTAAAATATCTGTCAGTAACAGTATCAGTAGTCCTCTACTCAAACATAGGCTACGAAGACACAGCAGGGGGTGTGGCTGCTGGGAAAACAACTGATATCGCTCAGGCTGAGGTTTCGCATGAATTTTGATGAGGAAAAGTGCTGGTAGTCCCAGTTTGCAGCCAGAGAGAAAGACACCACATCTGACTGAGAAATAGGCTGCATTAAATGGACTTAAAGCTCTGTCATGGTGATGTCAGAGATTATAAGTTATAAAACTTACATCATCCCAAGGTTATTTTAAATCTAGTCAGGTATTAGTACTTTAGTGGGTTTTAGGTACAACATGGAGCAGTTGCAAAGTTTAATTTGTTAGAAAAACGCTTGCATTAATCGATAGTGCTTTGTTCATGATAAATTGATGCTACAGACCATTAGTGGAAAGAAGTTATCCAGCAACAGGCTCCCAGCATCTATTCATCGCTTGTGATAAATAGATGCTGTGAGCTACGTACTTATTCTGCTCTTAAATGGTGTTGTACCTCCTCCTGTTGCTGCTGCAGTACTTACTCTGAATAGTACCTGTTCCTGAGTCAGACAATTGTAATGCCAGAGCTTCCTGCATGAAAACACATACAGTTGCCTTGGAAAAGTATTCGGGTACTTCTCTTTCGCCACATCTTGTTGTGTTATAGACTTAATTCATATTTGATTACATTTTTAGGAATTTGTGCCAATTTTTTAAAAATAAAAACTGAAATCTCTCATGTACATAAGTCTTTAGACCCTTTATTCACTACTTTGTAGAGGTGCCTTTGGCAGCAATCACAGCTTTTTTGGGTATGCCTCTACCAGCTTTGCACATCTGGATTTAGCAGTTTCTCCAGTTCTTCCTTTCACATCTTCTAAAACTCAGTCATTTTGGATGAGGAGCCTCAGTGGACTTCAATGTTCAGGTCTCCCCTCAGATGTTCAATCCAATTCAAGTCCTTGTGCCGGAGCCACTCCATGGTTGTCTTGGCTGTGTGCTTCAAGTCGTTGTCATGCTGAAAGATGAATCTTCGCCCCAGTCTGAGGTTGTGTGTGCTCTGTATCTGATTTTCTTCAAGGAACACTCTGTTTTTTGTTCATCCGTTCCTCAGTCCTGACCAGCCACCCACTTCATGCAGCTAAGAAGCACCTCATTGCATGATGCTCCCACCACCGTGCTTTAGAGTAGGAATTGTTGTTAGCCAGGTGATGAGTGGTAGCTTGTTTGCACCAGATGTAATGCTTGGCATTCAGGCCTAATACTTTTATTGTGGTCTCATTAGACCATAGAATGTTTTTCCTCATTCTCTCAGAGTCCTTCAGGTTACATATCATATCACCTTTTTCTCAGGAGAGGCTTCCATCTAGCCCAATTACCATAAAGGCCTGATTGATTGAGTGCTGCACATATGATTGTCCTTCTCACAGGTTCTCCTATCTCTGCTGAGAGAAACTTTGAAGTTCTGTTAGACTGGACAGACAACCAGCTCTAGAAAGAATCTTGGTGGTTCCAAACTTGAATCTTCCACTGGTTAAATCCAATGATGTCCTGGAGATATCTCAAGGATGATCAAAGGACACAAGATGCATCTGACCACAATTTGGAGTGTCATGGCAAAGGGTCTGCATACTTATGTAAATGAGATATTTTAGTTTTTAATTTTCAAATTTGCTGAAGTTTCTAAAAATTTTTTTCCCTTTGTTAATATGGGATACTGTTTGTAGATTGATGGACAATTTTTGGTTTGTCTATTGTAGTTTAAGTCTTCAGCACAACATGGGGAGAAAGTGAAGATGTCTGAATATTTTCCAGAGGCCCTGCATAGTGATGCTGTGCACACACATTCACTTAAAACTTATCATATATGCTGCTACAGCTGCTCTTGTTTACCTAACCACAACTACCTCCACCTGTATGTACATAAACATAAAAGCTATACGCACACCAACCCGGGTCTGGTACTCTGGTAATAATCAGCTTACTGCTATTCACACCATTCTTTTTATGTATTCCTTGTTATTTATATTGCTTGTGTTAATACCTTTTTTGGAACAAATACCCATTGGTTTTATTTGATATGGGCTCATTGCGCGCCTTGTTTTATCACAAGCACTGTTGTGTATGGATGTTTGTGTGTCTGTGAGCGTGTGAGGGTGCGAAAGCTTTCATTTACAGTACTTTATGTACCAGACCTAACTATGGGGGCACATACCTGTGTGTTCATATGTGGTTCAGGCGGATAGTACACCATACACACAAACACACACAAATATACAGACTGGAAAAGCACACAGTGAATTCTTCTTATCTCTGTGTGCCACCAGACTCCTCGAACATACTGCGCTGCCAACACAGAGGACCTAGAGGCTGTCATCGAACACATCAAGAGGACAAATGAGGACGCCCCCCTTATGGCCGCTGGAGTATCCATGGGCGGGTATGTCAGTGTACAGTGGCAACAGTAATGTCATTGTTTGGCTGTTATTATTATTATGTTATCATTATTATGTTATTATTATTGTGTTATTATTATTGTTTTATTATTATTATGTTATTATTATTATGTTATTATTATTGTTTTCCCGCCTTCTGCTTTCCCAAATACAAACCTAATGCAATATCTTAGGACATTTATAGCACTACAAATTTATAAGGGTGTTTCGTAACTATTTTCTCTAGTTTCACAACCAGAATTTATGGGTGCAAATTTGGCGTTTGCGTCAAAAGGGACAATCTGAACAGGTTCCATGGCTGAATATGTTGTTGCTTCGATTTACTGTGTTTTACTTTGTTGTCATCAACTCTATTCTCCAGAAGGCCATGGATGTTCTTATCAAAAATGTAAGTTATACAGTTACCCTTGGCCAAGGTTGTCAAACATACAGCCAAACGGTTGTCTAGTGGTTTGAGTGAAAAACGTGAACACATTTTTTATTATTTTTTTTGGGAGGAGGGGGTGAAGAGACTTAAAATAATTAAAACAAATTGAAACTGTATATACATCAAAGTGGATCTATAGACACACCATTTCTTTTTCTCTGACTTGATAACCATCACTAAAAACACAACTAGAAAGCCAGGGTACGTTAAGAAGCCCAGAAACTATGAATAAAAATGTAGACAGTAAGACATTTCCAGGGCAGCACCCCAGTCCTTGTTGAAGGCTAAATGCTCCTGGGGCAAAATTAATTTGACATACAGTACCTGCCAACTGACATACTGCCTTACAAAGGGAGAGCACAGTACCTTCGCAACACATAACAAACATTACGATTTGATTTGCCTACCTTCGCCATGTACAAGAATATCATAAAATCTAATATTTATAAATAGCTGTTAAACTAGCCTTGGTTATAGTAGCCTAGAGAAAGAACAAAAAGTGCAGTATATTACCTATATCCTCATACCCATGCTGTCTACATTGCAAGATTGATGGAATTCTTTCCAAGTCAGTCATTTTCCACCACTTTGTTACACATGTCTTTGTTGCATCTAGAGTAAAGTCTATTACTGTGTTGTCGAATGGAGTGTATCCACAGGAGCAACACCTAGAAGGAGATGGAATGTCTCTGACTGAACAAGGATACAGGTGATGAACAGATCTGATGTTCAGTGATGGTGGCTGGGGAGGCCATAGAGGATGTTTGATGTCATCCTGGAGTTCATTAAACCACTCTTGAATGTGTTTAGCAGTGGGTATGTGAGCATTATCATCCTGGAATATTGGAGGATCTTGATGGAACATTGGTTGCACCATAGTGTTCACCTGGTCCTGTAAAATGGCTGTTATACTACCATGCAGACCAATCATCAGACCCAGTGACTCCCATGAGATGTTTGTCCATACCATCATGGATCCCCCACCATGTTTAACAGTGGGCAGCAGACCGTGTGGGCTGAAGGCAGCCTTTGGCTTTCTCCAAACGTAAATCCAGAAATAGGATAAAAGATGACTCATCAGACCATATCACTTTTTTCAATTGCTCAGGGGTCCAGGATTCGTGCTCCTTACACAAGATGTACAAATTATGTGTCTTTGTGAGTTGGTCTTGCACACAAGCAGTTTCTGAATGGCAGCCGATAAATTCCAGCTTTGTGCTGTTCACAACGTACTGTTTTTGTTGAGACTGGGTCACAGAGGTGCTGATTTATTTCTGTTGTAATTTTTGATGCTGTGCTTTTGGGGCACTGAGCAACTATCCTGTTATTTGTCCATCTATCCCTGTTAGTTGGCTTTGACCTGCTTCTACTATTTCTGTTTGCCGATATAATTTGTCCATGTTTGGCATATGCTGTTGTGATTTATGAGACTGTTCCCCCTGACTCAATGAATAATTTTGTAGTTTTTGTGACTGATGCACCTGCAATTTGGTAGACTATTTGGTTCCTTTAGAACTCTGTTTGCTGCCTCATGTTGCTTTGAAAACTCAAATATCAAAGTGATAATTGTCAGACATCTTTTATATTGTACCTGACACATATTTCCTGCTGATTGCCAATCAACCTAATGTGACCTCTGCAGCCACATTTGTAATTGTGATTTGGTTACTTCAAAGTAACAGTCCTTTTCCATGTGGTGTTTCTGTTATTTTGTCTGCCCCCTGGATATTGCTGTTGAATTTCTTCCTCTATTTTCAATGGATGACTCATAATTTGGTTTTGTTTAATTCCGTCTGTAGAAATTGGGTCTGCTATAAAGGGTCAACCCAGTAAAGGCATTATAGCACAGTATTGAGTCTCACTCCCAAGCCATGATAGATCTTTTGGTTAGTAAATCCACGATGCCATGTGACCAAGTTGTGCTGCCCAGTAATAGGATTTAAGGTTAGGAAGGCCAAGTACACTCAATTCTTTTGACAGCTGTAGCTTTTTGTAAGTTATACAAGCCTTCTTATTTCGCCATAAAATGTGTCCTACTGCTTTATTCAGGCCACTAAAGGCTTTAAACAGGAAATTTAACAGGAATCATTGATAAGAGAAAAAGCAATCTCTGTACAAATGTATTTTTCTTAGAAGAATCCCGACCTGCTAGAGACCTGCATAAATTTTCCCATAGTCTGACATAACATTCTCATCAAGCATGCTTGTATCAGTCCACTTAAAAGGATAGTTGTCTTGGATACATGTGGATGCATAACCAAAATTAATCATCGCCATGGTTTTCTCAACATTCGTTTTATAGCCTGACTTGGTTTTAAATCATGAAACAGAAAGAAAGCAGATGTTACTGCAATGTAACTTCTGAATAGAATGAAGTTGAGAAAATATTTCTAAATACGTTTATAGGCCAGAAAATATTATTCACATATTATCCACATATTAATATTATGCACAAATGGGCCATTTGTGTAATGAATGGATAAATACTTTAAAAAATCATGCCGTAACCAAACACTAAAACCAGCTTTTGGTTGGTCTGAAAAATCCCTGCCAGCACTGCTTGAATTATTTTAACCCCTCCCATCTGAACGATAGCAAGCTGTTACAAGACAGGTCAGTTACTAATCTTTGCACACAAGATTTTTAATATAGCAGAGAGCTGGCTTTAACAGGTCAAAATTGACAGAAAATGTTTCTGACACTAGCGCAATGTTAATGCTAACCCCAAAATAGAGTTCCTAATCTCCTATCTTAACATAGATCGATGAAGAGTAAAAAATTTTCTCAATCCTTCTCTGCTACCTCCTCTTCATCCCACAATGCGCCGTCTTCCCTGACATCCCTCCAACTTCCTCTTGTCATCCTTTCCCCACCACCTCCCTCTCCCTCTCTGGCCCTTCTTTTTAATCCCAGGATGATGCTGGCCAACTACCTCGGGAGGAAGGGCCGTGCGACGTGTCTGAAGGGGGTGGTGGTGTTCTCAGCAGGCTGGGATGTGTTTGAGTGCACAGCGTCTCTGGAGAAACCTCTGGACCGTTTCCTCTTTAACTCTTACCTCACCAGCTGTCTGCAGGCGGGTGTCGACAGGTGGGCGGGGCCTGTTTCTAGGGTCACAGTTGGGGTGGGGACTTGCCCTGCTCTTAGCTGGTCGTTGCAATGAGCTACATTGTTTAGCCTTTAAGTGATTAGTACCCGACCCAGAAGTTGGTTTGGGTGTATATGTCTCTCTTGGTCTTGCTCTTTGGGGATCCTAGACATATTTTCTACTCTGTACTGTCATTGTTGTTGGATATAAAAGCACACCCACACACTTCCCTACTTTCTGCTTCCACAACTTTTTCTCTCCTCCAGACACAAATCTGTCCTTGAGAAGAGTTACGACATTGATCATGTGATGAAGGTAAAATGCATAACCATGTTAATGACCTCCTTTAAATAGAAATGCAGCAAATGTATTTTAGTGAGGTCCTTATGGCCCTCTTGGACTATTGCCAGCACTAATGCTGTCACCTTATCATTGAACTTTGTCCTAATCCCTCGGCAGGCCAAGACCATCCGAGAGTTTGATGAGAGGTTCACGTCGATTATGTTTGGCTACCGCACCAACGACGACTACTACCATGATGCCAGTCCCGTCCATAGGCTCAAATCTGTGCAGGTGCCAATGTTGTGCCTGAATGCTGCAGATGATGTCTTCTCTCCTCATCATGGTGAGAAGACCTGGGGGGGTGGGGTGGCGGGGGAGGGCAGGTTAAGGCAAAGTTAGGGCTCAAATTAAATCACCAACTTCTGTTATTATATTATTATAGAATTCAAACCCCCTTCACTTTTTCACATTTTGTTATTTTACACCCTTACTCTGAAATGGATTAAACATTTTTTTTATGCAATCTACACATAATACCACATAATACATAATGATTAAGCAAGAACGGTTGTTTTAGTAATGTATGCAAATTTATTAAAAAAAATAGCATTTTAAGTTTTGTAAGTGTTTAAACCTTTTGTTATGACACTAAAAATTAACCTCTGGTGCACCCTACTTGCAATTATCATCCTTGATATGTTTGTACAACTTGATTGGAGTCCATCTGTGGTATATTCAAGATTGGGCCTGATTTGAAATGGCACACAACTGACTGTAGGAAACCAGGCATGGCTCATCACCTGGCCAATACCATCCCTACGGTGAAGCTTGGTGGGGGCAGCATAATGCTGTGGGGATGTTTTTCAGTGACAGGGACTGTTATTACGTTGATGGTTGATGAGGACAAAAATCAATTTAATATATTTTAGAATAAGGCTGTAACGTTACAAAATGGGGACAAGACGTCTTGTCTTGTCCCCATGGGATTAAAATGGGATTAAGACGTCTGACTTTCTCAAATGTACTGTACATATATTTTTTGATTTAATTTTTCTCCCCAATTATGTAATATCCCATTTGTGATTAGGGCTATGCTTCATCACAGCAACTGCCAGAAGATCAGTGTTAATTGTGGCACCGTTTTTTATTTAGTCTCAGTCAAGTTTTAGTCAATTTCTTTCAATTGAAAAATTATTTAGTCTAGTTATTGTCAACATGATTACAACACTGAGCCATTTTGATCAACAAAATGCCTTTACATTTTAGTCAAATCAAATGTAATGCCTCATTAACCTATAGTAAACATACAGTATTTGTCATGATATCTTAATTACTTTGTAAACATGTCTAGGGTAAATAACAATAATTGGCAAGTGCTAGCTTAGCCCAGAGCATAAATCGTAAGGCAATAGAATAGTCAGCACAGACATCAACACAGACAAACTAAATGACAAGTTGATGGGCACAAAAAATATTTCTTCCAAAAAAGTTACTTAAATATATTTTTCTATTTTGGACTTTTTGAAAGGAGGAAGTAGTGTTTTTAGAAATGCTTCAGAACGAGAGGTGTGTGTTAGCATCTGATATGCAGCCTACTTTGAAAGGCATACCACTGCCTAGTTCTGTCAGAAGTAACAGATCATTCTAAAAACATTTTAGGCCTTGCAGATAAAACCGCGGGACCTGTGGGTAATGAGTCATCCTGTTTCACCCTTTTGCCTGAAATAACCTAATGGCCAAATTTGGACATGAAACGTGTCAAATGTTTACTCTTTCTTAATATTAACAGAGATACTGGGTGTGCACTTCACAGTTCATCGATGATGCAAATGAGTCACTCCAACTTGTTAGATACGGCTATTGTGCTCCTCCAGTATTTGTTTATGTCATTTTCACATCATCATTATTATTTGTGATGCATGCTGTAGAGCTCAATAAGAAATGGAACTTCTGTAACCAAACGGCTTGTTCATTTTGGTTGTAAAGCATTAAATAATGTGGTCCATTGATCAATTATACAGTTTAAAGATGGTTGTGTTTTGTGTTTCGCACTAAAGTCAGTCTTTAATGTTGGAGGTTCTTCTAACTTTTTATCAGTCTCTTACATGAACTAGAAGGAATATTTACCCTATCTTCCTTACAGAACTGCTTCAACTGTGTGATCAGTTTGAGGGATTTTTCTATGTACAACCCGCTTTAAATCTTGCTCAGCATTTCTATAGGATTAAGATCTGGGCTTTGACTCAGCCATTCTACAATGTCCCATTTCTTATTTTTGATCCAGTCTGTTGTGGATTTGCTCAAGTGTTTTCAATAATTGTCCTACTGAAAGATCCATTTTGCAGTTCAGCTTCAGCCTTTTGACAGATGGCTTCTGTCCTCCTCCTGTATTCTCTGGTACAGTTCAGCTTCAGCCTTATGACAGATGGCTTTATTTCTCCTCCTGTATTCTCTGGTACAGTTCAGCTTCAGCCTCATGAGAGATGGCTTTATTTCTACTCCTGTATTCTCTGGTACAGTTCAGCTTCAACCTTATGACAGATGGCATCAGTTCTCCTTGTGTATTCTCTGGTACAGTTCTACTTCAGCCTTATGACAGATGGCTTCAGTTCCCCTCCTGTATTCTCTTGTGCAGCTCAGCTTCAGCCTTATGACAGATGGCATCAGTTCTCCTCCTGTATTCTCTGGTACATTGTGGGATTCATTGTTAACTCAAAGATGACCAAGAGGCCAGGCGCAGAGGCAGAAAAGCTTAAGTATTTCTGTGTGGAGTCAAATCTAATCTACTGTGTAGGGCTTGGCGTATATGGACACTGCTTGACTATTAGATCATCAACAGTGTTTCTGGTGTCCTATTCTCCTCAGCCATTCCAGTGGAGGCGGTGAAGCAGAACCCTAACCTAGCCCTCCTCATCACCTGCCATGGCGGCCATATTGGTTTTCTAGAAGGCCTGTGGCCCCGACAGAGCACCTACATGGACCGCGTGTTCAAGCAGTTTGCCAAGGCCGTCATAGAACAGGGCAGTGACCTCAATGACCTTTCCAGCTAGTGGGACTAGTTTTATCCCTTATTCTTCATTTACTCCTATATTCCTCCCTTCATTCCTTCTTTTCCTACCTCCCTCACCACAAGCAAAAAATATCTAATTTCTTTTGAAGGGCACATCCTGTCAAATTACAATATTTGTCTATCCGTTCATGTATTCATTCATATGTTAATTAATATATAATATGTATGTAGCAATTATATAGCATCATATCATGCTTACTTGAAAAAGTGAATGCAACTGCTCTTGTCAACATCGAAAATATGAGAATGTTCACATTAGTTGTGCTAGCTAAAGTAGTATGTGGCATGAATAACTTCAGCTGTCTCTTTCCATCCATCAGTGTTTTCAAACAGCAAATCTTGTAGGATTTTAGTCCTCAGGGATTTTTTTTTTTACATATTACCTGTCTGTCTATCTACCTGTCTGTCTGTCAAAAGTTTGTTATGAATGTGAATGGAATATGTTAAAGATCCTGTAGTCCTATCAGAAATTATATGACCTAATCTCTGGTGACAGACGGCTAGCTGCTATAGTAGTGAGAAATTTGGTTCTGGGTTCCATGATGCTACCTTTACCTTAGCTAACACATCAAAGACTATATTATTTATGTTATCTTCAATTGTTCTGCACGCACTTTTATTCACACATTCTTTCTTTATGCACAATGAATAGCTCTAACAAATGACTGTAATATTATTGGAATAATTCATCGTTAATAATAAGGAATGTGAAATTGCACTATATTACTTTAAACAAACCATGCCTCATTTAATTCCTTCTAGCAAATGCACTTGATTTCAATAGTTTTTAATATGTAAGTAGGTATACCCGATAGGCCTAATAAATGAATATACAAATACCATAGAGATATTCTATTCCACTTATGTTGAGGACACAAACACATCTTAGTTACTTTTTTACAGTATTTTAACCTAGTTGTAGGTTAAATGCTGAGCATGTCAACCCTGAAACCTCATGTTAGAATGAAGGTGCTAGGTAAAGTGATGTGTGTGATGTACATCAGGAAAGCAGTTTGTGTTACAATAAGATGGGCTAGATAGGATGTATTCATAGCCTCTGTTTTGACTGAGATGAATGTATCATCAATGAGGCTGGTTGCCAGATTGGTTCTGGTGTAGACAAAATGATGTTTAGGTTTTTTCCATGAATGAGTAGCGCCAGATCTGGCAACCAGACTGTCAATGCGCTGCTTTAGACAATGCGTACAATGGTACAATGGCACCCTTTTCCCTTATAGTGCACTTTCTTGTCCAGAAGGTCATGGGCTTACACCAAAAGCATTGCACTATGAAGGGAATGGGGTCTCATATCATACACATGTATGACTTTATTCCTGTGGAATTTGTATGTTTCTTTATTGTGCTCGGTGGCCATTAAGTAGCATGTGCTGCATTATCACGGCGTTATCACGTCCTGAACCTTACGACTAATAACACCACATCGTAATTAGTAGCACAAAGGACATATTCTGTTAGTCATTATTATATTACATTTAATTTTATATTTTTAAAAAAGTGTTCTATTTAACATGCCCAGCAATAATATTTTAAAATAAAATGATCTATGTAATAAAAGTACTGCTACATGCACATGTTTCAACATGAAGTGTATTATGCTGTATTTAATAAATTATTAAATGGATCTTACTGCAGTGCATTTGTCTCCAGTCTCATCTCTCTCAGTTGACTCAGCCTGCATATATTGACTTCAATAGTTTTCTATCCAATGCAGCTTCATTTGTGTATACATTTCTTACACACCCTAATCCATTCTAACAGAAATATTGTGCATTTTCTTCTGCTCTTCGAGTAACATCTTTGCAGAAGACAGGAGAAGAGCAGCAGTGTTCCACTATGACCTTGCCAGAGAACAGCTGTATAGCTTATCATGTAACCAAGCCATCAGGAGCTGCACAATCAGGTCACTAGGTTATGAAACAGCTGTCACGCAATGCCACACTCGCAGTTCTTAGTTGGATGCATTTGGTCCACTCGCTGTCATTGGCGGTCCTGGTGTTATGTTTCCACAGGACCCGGGTTCAAATAGTGTTACTCTCACTGGCCTATAATCCTTGACGAATGTACGCAGGCACGCACGCGCGCGCACACACGCATGCACACACACACACACACACACAGAGAAGTAATCTTCCAGATAGCTGGGTGTTAGTTTCAGCTAAATGGTTCAGAAGACTAGGAGTGAGTCATTAGAGTACTAGCAGCTCCAGGGATTTTCTGTGGCTCACAATTCATCTGGATGGTTAATATAGTTGTGTAACTGCAACAATACCCCAAGGACACATCTCACATCAGGAATCTATTTGACCTACATTGTATTGACTAGACATGCACGCACACACACACACACACACACACACATACAAACCTACACACACATACCCATGGATGCACACGCAAACACACTATTCCACTAAAAAATACGGTTTGATTACTAGTGTTTCATAAATAATTATGTCAGAAGTTTAATACTTTAATTATCTAGAAAGTGCATGGTTAGATTAAATACAATATTGCCAGATACAGAGAAAGATTGGTCTGAGGGCTGAATTAATGAAAATACTTTTGAGTCCTCTAGGATTTTTGGCAAGGGCTTTGTGACGATATTTTACAAAGACAAAAGCAGAACAAAGAGGAGGGTGCTATTCCTGGACGGAATTGGTGTTACGACAACTGAGGACATCCAGACTTACTGGACAGACATTCCTGGAAGATCAGTTGTGTAAACTGTTCTCCCTGTTCTCATTCCCATGTTTATCACAGATTAGACACCCGGTCCTGGAGCTTCAGCAGTCCCACGCAGGATGGATTTCTGTGAACTCTCGTTCTTCCAATGAAACATACGATAAAACGTACCTGTTTCAGACCAAGTTAAAAGGTGCCCAGATGTTGCTGAGAACAGACAGCTATTACTATGCCTTATGAGGTGTGTTTTAAATTTTAGCTAAACAGATCATTATGTTACAACAACCTGTCAGTCGATGACACAGTCGATAATGGCACATAACAATTGGTTGACACGTGTAATGTCTTAAGATGGGGAATGAGACTGTAGTGTGATATTATGATATGGTCAATTTGGTCAGCTGCTTATACGTACATGCAAACAGCCCGAAGAGTAATTGAATAAAGCATAAAACCATTTACCAAAAAGATATAATGAAAAAATAAGCACAAACCATTCACTGAAAACAAAAACATCCTCACAACTCCTTAGTTTATTGTAATGTTACTATTTTACATTCATACATTCAAACAACAAAAGCATGTTTTTCAAAGTCAAATGTTCACAGCCTACAATATAACCGCAATGGTCAAGATGAGGTAGATGACTGTAAGGTCACGGCTACCATCGGGTGAGTCGCCAAATCTCTAATAAGACACATACGCACAACAGAAGATGCTTCAGTGAAGATTGTGAGAAGCAAATTGCATAAATCATGTGTTTTTCTAATTATCTACATACAAGACACATTCTATGGGTCAAAAGGGTTTGATCAATATCAAAGTGTCTGATCATTAATCAATATATCAACACTGTGTTACTTTCTGGAAAGTGTGATTAATATGTTTTGGTGTATTTGTTAATCATCTACCATTACAGCTTTGATGACAATGTTCAATAGTTTTTTTGCTGCTGGCAAGTTGTATAGTGCAAGTTAACATACCCTACCCCCACAACATTCAGTAGATAAGACTCAAGATATTTTGGTCTTGTGCAAAGATTTCATAAATTTTTCTGTTTTTAGAAGAGGATACACTCCAAGATTTGAGCCAACTCCATCAGTATTCAATTAATATTATTACACTTTCATATGATTATCAGTCCAAAATGCTTGTTGAAATAAATAAGAATCACTAATGTAAAGGACATTTCATTTTAAATACTACCAAAAATCTGACATGAGAAATGTGAGGGGAAAAAAACATATGGTAAGAAGAAATCTTAGGTAGATACTTTGAGCCTTGCTGGATAACCCAGAATTCAGACAGAAAGACATTATCATGACATCAAACACAGAATGCAGAGAAAGACATTATCATAATACCAAAACAAAACTGATAAAAGTGACACAATACTAAAAATATAAAAAACCCTCCACAAGCCGTAATAGGGTTGATTTAATATATTAATCATGTAAACAAAGCTTTAACAACAGATATTAATCCTAAAATCCCTTACCTCTTAGCATACAAAATGATATTTCCTCTTCATTGTAAGACATATTACAACATTACCTTCACTGTAAATGTGTAACCATTGAGTGTATGAGAATGTGTATGCTTACATGTAACAGAATTCACTAAGGCATATTCTTTGGATGACCCTGTGCAGTAAAATATAAAAAAACATTCCGACCTGATTTCAGGTACATTTATTGATCTAGTCATCTGAAAATTACAGTAATACATCCATTCTCTGATTATCCATGGTTTCATGTAAAAAACCTGCAACTGTAGGTGATTTGACTAGATGAATTAAGGTATATAGGTGGTGGCCTTCGCTGTCAATACTATCAGGCACAGAAAACAGAACACTTAGCAACGCTAAAGCCAGAGATAAGACCACAGGCACAGTCAACAACAGGATAAGGTGGCAGTGTAAATCTTGCTCATTCCTCAGCATCCTTATCTAATAAGAGCTGATGAAAATCATGGAAATGTATAATTTTTGTCAGAGTATCAGTCCGATAGAGATGGATAATTTGTCAACAGGACTCAGGGCTGTTCTCATTTGCTCGAATTGAATAGATAAGTTGATTATTAAAGAGACATAGGAACAAATTAGTGAGGGTAAACATATTACAGTAAAAAGGCACAAATGCAACAAAATCGCTTGTCGTGGTGTCCCAGTCAAATGGATGAGACTGTACAGTGGCTTGGATATTGATTAGAAATTTTATCACAGACTGACCAGTATATAAAAATATATACTAGACATTAAGGTTGCTCAAGTTCTGAGTAATCTACTAACAAGAGTTGGATTTCTTCTTGAGGGTTCATATGAAATAGGCAGACAGTTGAAGGGGGCTAGTAAGAAGAAAGGGAAAGAATAGGAGGGGTTGAGGGCAAGGTGCACATGTGGGTGTCTTTGGTCAGTCATATCAGTTCAGGGGTATCAACGACATTACAACAGATAATAAGTAACACCACTTGACACTGAAGGTGAGAAAGATAGTAGCTTGCCTATAGTGACAGACAACTTCTGTTTAAGTCTCACTTTAAAAACCCTGAGATAAAGCGTAGGTCCATGACTGGACATACCAACAAGAACTGCATTCATCACAGCTGCACATTTACAATCTTTGAATAAATCCCATTACCAATGGTGACTCGCTCATTGCAGAAAGAAAATAAATCAATATTATTAACGCAGATTTCTGAGCCTCAAAGTCAATGAATTGCAAATAGGCTCGGATTAGGGACCGAACCCAACACAGGCCTGAGGTAAGACAAACTACCTCTGTTCCAAACATATTGCAACATGGTGGAGGGGCATCACAGAGAAGTCACTCCCATCTGCCTTCAGCATTCACATGTCCATTACATTCTCAGGGCCTAATACATATTTCTGGTATCTTGATAGACAGGGAATTGTTGTGATTGGAACGGATCAGGGAACAATCTCTGATCAGTGTTTGTTTGACAGGAGGTCAACTGGACAGCTGCTGTGCCCTCTGACAGACAAACCAGTAATAGTTATGATTGTTAGCTGGTCTGAGATCAGCGGTGAGTGGGTATCCACCTATCTGGTTAGGGACTGTGAGACAGGAGGGCATTAGTCTCAGGGTCAAACATGGCGCCCAGTGAGGAAGTAAAGCGGCCGGTCCTCACTGCAGTTTGCCGTCTGAAACTCATCCCGAAGACGAAACTGCCATTCATCTTCCAGCTCCAGTCGGACGATGGTCTGACGAAGAGAGTTGCGGTCCTGGCAAATCACACATAACGTGGCACCTAAGGAAGGGGTCAGAGGTCGTTATGTTTTTACATGTGTGTTTTACTAAATTACACATTGTCACATACAGCACGTCATCTTGGAATACGTTATGATCACACGCTAAAGCACCTGTCACAAATCTAGTCCACTTCATGCAGGGCAAAAACCCCACTGACATAGCATCATTTACCTTTGAGGAAGTGGAACTTCTTGAGGAGGCCGGAAACGACGAAGGAGTCACACAGGTAGAGCATCAGGCCGCTGAAGACCAGGCCCTGGTGGTCCAGGTTTGTGGAGTGTGGCCGGGAACTAACGTAGCACACTGACACCTATGGATATAGAGGGCACAGTAAAATCTCAACTTCAACAGTCATTATTATGTATGGCAACATCCCATTTGGCCAAGTTATATGCCAGAAATGTTGAAAACCTGTCATTAGCATGAATATTCCATGCATGAGATGGATACCTTGTTGCGTGATCTCCAATTGTTTTCTAAGATTGTTCAGCTCATACTCAGCTCATACTGTACCTTACCAGGGCCCCTGAGAAGGTTCAGTAGTGGCCTAAATATCTTACATCTGGGCCTATGCTGGGGTAGCTGTCAAAATATTTTACCTCACATTCTATGTTGGGTATCGGTCGAAATATTTTATCTCAGGTTCTATGTTGAGGTAACTGTTTAAATATCTTACTTCAGGGCCTATGTTGAGGTAACTGTCTAAATACCTTACCTCAGGGCCTATGTTGAGGTAACTGTCTAAATATCTTCCTTCAGGGCCTATGTTGAGGTAGCTGCCTAAATATCTTACTTCAGGGCCTATGTTGAGGTAGCTGTCTATGGACAACACAGGGTTGATACGGTTCTGTATGGCCTTGGGAAATAGTCTGTGGCTGCAGCTCTGGAGGAACTTCTCCAGAAGGAACTGAGCCGGGGCAGCCAGGAGGGTCTGTTCACTGTCCGGGGCACAGACATACTGGGATGGGCTGATGGGGGTTGGGTTCTCCATCACCTGAAGGAAGAGCAGGCAAGAAGTTTGTGGGGATTGATTGTTCCAGACATATTCTACATAACACACAGCACCATATATATTGTATCTCACTAAGATTAAAAAGACGAGTAGATGTGGTAGGAAAACAAGGAGAAGAAAACAAACCACGAGTTTGGGTTTGACCAGGAAGTCCTTGTGTCCTCCAAAGGAGATGTGTTTCTTCATCAGGCTGAAACGGTTGAAACGACAGAGCAGGAGACCACTGCTGTTGGCTCTCAGGTTGAAGTCCACTTCCTCACAGCTATACCTGTTCAGATCGTACTGGACGTTCTGAGTCAGGTCCACGTTGAGCATGACAAAGTCGTGAAGGTGACACCGGGAGAAGGGCGCGCTGGGCGGGCGGCGGGCCAGAGCGCTGCTCCACTTGCGGGTGCCACACATGGCGTACAGGGAGATCTTAGGGGTGGCCTCCATGTGCTGCAGTACCGTCTTCAGAGACACATTGGTAAAGCTGGGCCCGGCCACGTCACTGAAGGAGAGACGTAAGAGCTGGTCGTCAGTTGGGTATTAATGGGTCAGTAATCAGAGGGTTTTGGAGGTGTTTGTACACTACATACTGGCATCCCTGTGTGGGCCAGGTTCTGCTGTAACCTGTACCTGTTACTGTCCTGGGGTTGGTGTGCGTTCCAGAGCACACAGGAGTCATCCATCATTACTATAAAGGGCCAGACGTCCTGCCTCTTGACCCCCTGCTCCTCCAGACGGTTCCTCTCCAGCTCCAGGTTGTGGTAAGACAGCTCCTTTATCATGAACCGTGCTGCCCCTGGGACAGGTTGCAGCTATGTTATTGATGGTGTGTGTCTCAGTACTACTTCTGATCAGGGCTCTGACCATAATGATACAGACAATGGGAAAGACCCATTGATTAGGAAGAAGTCTGGAACCTGGTTATCACCACCAACTCTGGAAGCTTCAGGTTGGATCACAGTCACAGATTGTATGAACAGAGCAGGACAAGATTTGCCAAACATTAACCACTTTATTGGCTCAATTGATGACTTCATTGGTTACTTGTTAAACTGTCCTGTCATATCACCCTTTACCTGATGCCCCTACAGCTACAACACTATTGGTCCATCCATAAAGACTAAACCTGATTGGTGGATCCATACGTCAGACTATCGTCTTGTCAATGATTTTTAAACCCATCCCTTCTAGATACATATTCAACTTTCACCTAAAACAGCTACGTATGCGTGTGACTCAGAGGGCAATATACAGTAGACTGTTCACTGAGAACGCTTTAAGTACATACTGCTGCTACACGAATGCCAAGACCCAAGTAGTAGGGCGAAGGTGTACTTTGAGTTAGAGTTCCTGACCCAGAGCAACTCCCAAACAAACTGCGTCCTCAAAGCCCAGACACTCACCGACCCCGGCACTGTTGAACATGGCTGGCAGCACCAGCAGGATGTGGTTTGGCCAGTACTTCCTGTAGTGCTGCATCTCATACTGCTTTACTACCAGGATGTGAAGGTGGGCGGCGCCCTCCATAGCGTGGAAGATGTTCAGAAGGCCGTGCTCCTGCCGGCCCGTTGTCGGTGTGAAGATCGGGCTCTTCACCAGACTGGGGTCCTGGGAGGACAAAGGTGAGGTATGGTTAAGGTTGCATAGTGGTGCAGGCTAGGGCAGAGGTCGTCATGTCAACAAGACTGAGAACTAAGCTGAGATTTCACAAGATCAGGCTGTTTCCACTAGGGTTTGGACCCAGGGCTCCAGTAGCATTACACAGGAAACTGTAAGGGAAGGAGAGATACAGAGGTACATAGTTGGCTTTGAAATGATGTCATTGGACAGTTTAGTACACACAACAGAACCATGATAGCCCTCCACCCCCCAGGAGCAGATACGGAAACGGACAACAGGTCTTCAAGACCATTTTCCATGTCACATAAGTTCCCTCTCATGGAATGAAAGTTTTTTCAATTTGCCACTGTTCCCCACACTTCACCTTGGCAAAGATGAGGGGCAGCCTCATGCTCTCCAGGTGGCTGCCCTGCTGGCTGAAGACAAAGTGGTGTTCCTTGGCTTTGGGGATGATGAAGTGGAGTTGCACCTCCTCTCCCAGCATGGATGAGCAGAAAGTGAAAGCGTGGAAAGTGCACTCCGACAGCTGAACACAAACGCATCATCACGTATTGTCACAAATACAGAACACACACTGGGTTTACAATGGGGGTGGTTGGAATATAAGACACAGCAATATTGAAGCAGGTGTTATGGCAGGTTTTATGTTAGTTAAGCCAATAAATCAAGTTCTCCCAACTAAGAGACAATGACAAACTAGCTGTTCCCCCTCAGAGCCATATTTAGATGGAAATACATGGCTTTTTTGCCTCTCTTTGCACTCACCTGTGTGGCAGGGCTGGCTTCACCATAATGGTGACACTGTTCACAATGGTGAAATGCATTGTGGGCCGCGAACATACTTAGCCGTATGGACACTGTCTGCCTCTTTACAGGCATTTGGTTCTCTTCTTCCAGTTTAGGATCTGTTTAGACATGCAATACATTTACACCTGCAATGCTATTTAGTTTAGAAAAAACAAATCATTAAATTGGCAGTAACACACACATAAACTTGTAACCACAGAGCCAAGATCAGATTTTTACCTCAAATTTTGAACTCAACCAATGTTTTGTGGCATGCAGTTAAATCGGTCTCTGAATCAACCAATGAAAGGCCAGCTTGTAACTACAACGACAGGGATGTGTATAAAACTGGTTTTATTTGCTGCTGACCTTTCAAGCCATTTGGCATCTTAGCAGTGTAAACAGCACTAGCCCTCCTGAACTTCGGGTCTCTGGGGAAAAGGTCTAAGGGCAGCTTGCGGATCTCCTCGATGTCTGGCCACTGCGGACAGGCTTGGGGTACAGCCTCTGATGTGTCTGTCATCTCTAGAGGAGGAGGATAACACATCAACATACAGTACATTTACATCAGCCATAGTTTCTTGACATAGATATGGTCAAAGGAAGGGAAAGAGACACAAAAAGAGACAAAAAGAGGCAAACAGATACAATGAGAGACGAACAGAGACAAATAGAGAGACAGAGAAACCACAGAGACAGTGGCAGACAAAGAAAGAGACAGAGATACAAAGACAGATAGAAAGAGACAGAGAGACAGAGAGAGACAAAGATAACGACAGCGAGAGACAAAGAAACAGAAAAATAGAGAGATAGATACGCAAATGATGAAAAAAGAACTAGGTTAAACAGCATACTGCCCCTCACCTTCCTCCAGCTCCTCTTCATCATACACATCTACTTCCAGTAGTCTTATTAACATACGGAACAGGATTCGTAGAAACTGCAGGTAGGCACCAGTCTTTCCCACCTATCACAGAAAAAACCAACAGAGTAGTTAAATGGACGACCTGGTTATTACCACTCAGACATTGCATTCAGCCAACAACCCCTAATGTTCAGAACACATTCAAATACCATCTTTAGACGCGGTAGCGTACAACAACAGTAGGTCATACAGCCATGTCGGGAGTGGGATAGTTCCCTCTGGATCAGAATGGCAGGAGTAAGTGATGTGAATTCACATCAGCGCGCAGCTCCGTTATACGCCATGTGGTGTGCACTGTGGATGGAGAATTAGGAAGGAGGTGATATACTGAATTAATATGATATCTAACCTGTGGGGGTCCACTGAGAAGCAGGCGCCGTGGGTGAGGCACCGGGGGGGCTTCGTGGTCCGCATGGTGCTGCCTGGCTACGGTCCACTGTCTGTAGAAGAGACTCTGCTCTGCCCCCTGGAGGTTAGGGGTGAAGTCGGGCCTCAGAGGGCTGCTCCAGCTGACGTCGGCGTGAGGCAACAGGGAGAAGGAGCTCAGCTGACTCCCCGATTCGCCGGCCAGGAGGCTATAGGCGGCGCGTGACAGGATGACGGTCCGGGGAAACACAGGCGGGGACTTGCGGCCCTGACCACACTGTGTGGACTGACTGGGGCGTTGGTTGGAGGAGGACGGGGAGGATAAAGAGGTGGCCGAGGAGCAGAAAGAGGGAGGGGCTTTAGTGGGCTGGGCCACGGCACTGCCCATGGAGTCACACTCCTTTTTGACCTGGTGGGGGGAGAAGGAGGTGGTGCCAGGACCAGTCACATCGTCCATCATGATGCTGCCCACTTTGCCTCCTTGGGCGCAGGAGGTTGATGTGGAGGGCTTCTGGGAGGAGTCTGGGATGTCAGACGAGCTCTCTGCCAGAGAGCCTGATAAACACAGAGAGATGAGCAGAGAGAATTCAGACTCATTATTATTTCACCACATCATGAACCTTCTGCACAACTGTAACACCATTACTACACATTATCCTGGATTGTAACATCATTACTACACATTATCCTGGACTGTAACATCATCACTACACATTATCCTGGACTGTAACAACACCACTACACATTATCCTGGACTATAACATCATCACTACACATTATCCTGGACTGTAACATCATCGCAACACATTATCCTGGACTGTAACATCACCACTACAAATTATCATGCATTTTAATATCACCACTGCACATTATCCTGCACTGTAACATCACCACTACACATTATCCTGCACTGTAACATCACCACTACACATTATCCTGGACTGTAACATCATCCCTACACATTATCCTGCACTGTAACATCACCACTACACATTATCCTGCACTGCAACATCATCACCGCACACTGTCCTGGGCTTTGACTTCACTAAACATTATCCTACAATATAACGCCATCGCTGTACATTATCCATCACTGTAACACCATCACTACACATTATTTTGCACTATAACACCATCTCTACACATTTTCCTTCACTGTAACATGATCACAACACATTATCCTGCACTGTAACACCATCACTACACATTATCCAGAGCAATTAATGGTCGAACTGAGCTAAATTAAATTCAGCCTGTTCCATAAATATGACGGGTCTGTTTTCCAGGGACCTACCAGAGCCTCTCGTAGCAGCGCTGCCATTGCTCTGGGGCCTCTCCATGTCCATGTGCAGCTCCAGGTCTGGGTCCTGGGGGCAGCTGGTCTTGTCTGTGTCCTGGTGCCGATGGGGGTCCTGCACCCCCCCCAGGGACACATATGAGCAGGCCAGACCCACCTCCTGTTCCAGCGCCGTACGTGTCAGGTAGCTGGAGTCAATGAGACGCAGATCACAGTACTTCAGGGACCTAGAAAAGGATAATATAGGAAAGTGAGGGAATCAATCCGATCCATGATGAAGATGACTGTTATAATAATTAATTTGCTATACATCACATTATAATAGTTCATATGCTGTACATCACATTATAATAGTTCATATGCTGTCCATCACATTATAATAGTTTATATGCCCCGCATCACATTATAATAGTTCATATGCTGTACATCACATTATAATAGTTCATATGCCCCGCATCACATTATAATAGTTAATATGCTGTACATCACATTATAATAGTTCATAAGCTGTAAATCCCAGTAGGAGGCTTCTACAGTGGTATAAGTGAAGTGTGAGTTCAGTACCTTGGGAAGGTCTCTCCTAGGGGGTCTTTCCCAGTGAGGATGACGATGCAGGGAAGCCCCTCCAGATCTTCATAGGTGTGAGGGACCCAGTCCTCACTCTCAGCCCGCCAGGCCTGCAGTAGCAACACAATATAGTTAGAACTGGAAACCAAGTTCTCCGGGTCCCAAATGACCCAAATGTCTCCGCCTCAGATGGGAGCGGGTGAGACCTCGATGTGATGATGACACGTTTCTCTGAGACATTGCCAGCTAACCACAAAAGGGGGCGTCAGCATGAACAGCCACCCTGTCCTCCCTCCTCTATCTCACCATGAGTCGGTTTGCGAAGTGTTGGGCCAAGCTGAGCTCGGTGGCAGGGCTTCCCAGCACCACGGCAAAGCAGAACTGCAGACCCAGCTTGTCCCTGACGTCCTCCAGGCGCTCGCGGGCCAGCATGGCCAGCTGCAGAGAGGGCACCCGGACCAGCAGCATGTGACCCCGGCCCTGGGACCTCTCCCGGCCCGGGGCGCTGATCAGATCTTCCACCATGGCCAGGGTCTCAGGGGTGATGTGGTCCCGCAGTGAAGGAGACGAGGTCAGAGCCATCATGGCTTCTGTGTACTGCTGGATCAACAGGTAGCTCCGGATCACCATGCTGTGTAGGTGGGGGTGTCTGTAACAGGACAAGAAGAGGTGGTGATGTTGGTGGGTAGTTGGTCAGACACGAGCTCTCTGATGACACTTCACCTAAACATACATTATGCCTGAATTGTCCACATTGCTGATATGTTACATATTTCTGTAATATATATATATATATATATATATATATATATATATATACAGTGAAGGAAAAAAATATTTGATCCCCTGCTGATTTTGTACGTTTGCCCACTGACAAAGAAATGATCAGTCATTGATTTGCATTTTAATGAGTGAAATAAGTATTTGATCCCCTCTCAATCAGAAAGATTTCTAGCTCCCAGGTGTCTTTTATCCAGGTAACAAACTGAGATTATGAGCACACTCTTAAAGGGAGTGCTCCTAATCTCAGCTTGTCACCTGTATAAAAGACACCTGTCCACAGAAGCAATCAATCAGATTCCAAATTCTCCACCATGGCCAAGACCAAAGAGCTGTCCAAGGATGTCAGGGACAAGATGGTAGACCTACACAAGGCTGGAATGGGCTACAAGACCATCGCCAAGCAGCTTGGTGAGAAGGTGACAACAGTTGGTGCGATTATTCACAAATGGAAGAAACACAAAAGAACTGTCAATCTCCCTCGGTCTGGGGCTCCATGCAAGATCTCACTTCGTGGAGTTGCAATGATCATGAGAACGGTGAGGAATCAGCCCAGAACTACACGGGAGGATCTTGTCAATGATCTCAAGGCAGCTGGGACCATAGTCACCAAGAAAACAATTGGTAACACACTACGCCGTGAAGGATTGAAATCCTGCAGCGCCCGCAAGGTCCCCCTGCTCAAGAAGCACATGTACAGGCCCATCTGAAGTTTGCCAATGAACATCTGAATGATTCAGAGGAGAACTGGGTGAAAGTGTTGTGGTCAGATGAGACCAAAATCTAGCTCTTTGGCATCAACTCAACTCGCCGTGTTTGGAGGAGGAGGAATGCTGCCTATGACCCCAAGAACACCATCCCCAACGTCAAACATGGAGGTGAAAACATTATGCTTTGGGGGTGTTTTTCAGCTAAGGGGACAGGACAACTTCACCGCATCAAAGGGACAATGGACAAGGCCATGTACCGTCAAATCTTGGGTGAGAACCTCCTTCCCTCAGCCAGGGCATTGAAAATGGGTCGTGGATGGGTATTCCAGCATGACAATGACCCAAAACACACGGCCAAGGCAACAAAGGATTGGCTCAAGAAGAAGCACATTAAGGTCCTGGAGTGGCCGAACCAGTCTCCAGACCTTAATCCCATAGAAAATCCCATAGGGAGTTGAAGGTTCGAGTTGCCAAATGTCAGCCTCGAAACCTTAATGACTTGGAGAAGATCTGCAAAAAGGAGTGGGACAAAATCCCTCCTGAGATGTGTGCAAACCTGGTGGCCAACTACAAGAAACGTCTGACCTCTGTGATTGCCAACAAGGGTTTTGCCACCAAGTACTAAGTCATGTTTTGCAGAGGGGTCGAATACTTATTTCACTCATTAAAATGCAAATCAATTTATAACATTTTTGACAGTTTTTCTGGATTTTTTTGTTGTTATTCTGTCTCTCACTGTTCAAATAAACCTACCATTAAAATTATAGACTGATCATTTCTTTGTCAGTGGGCAAACATACAAAATCAGCAGGGGATCAAATATTTTTTTCCCTCACTGTGTATATATATATATATCTATATTTATATATATATATATATATATATATATATATATATATATGGATGTGTGTATATTATCAGTCCTATATTTGACTTTGAAATTCAGAATGTGTGAGAGAAGAAGAGAGGAATTAAACATGACCTTAAACCTAAGAGATTCTATGACCTCTAGCCAGAAACGCCAAAGTCACTGACCTCTCCAGCAGTGTGTTGACCATCTTCTCGAAGGCGTCATCACAGCGCAGGATCGGGCTGGCAACCCCCCACTGCAGGGACCTGCTGTAGTTCCTCAGGCCAAAGTACACCTGCTCCTTAGGAGACAGCTCCCCCTAGGGGTCACATGCAGACACAACAGCCGCTGTCTAAGAAAATGTACTTTTTGCTGTCTTTCTTTTTGTCTACCTAAATTTGGCTTCCCAGTGGTGGAACAATCTCAGATTTTGCAGGTTTTAGTAGCAAGCTCTGTGATACCAGAGTGTGCTTGTCAACCTAAATTGGATGCAGTGGCTCTTGTTACAGTTTTTTTTTTTAACAATCCTTTTTGCTAACATCCTTTTATCCAATCTGTAGTCACATTTTCAAAACTCTATACACAATTAGCACAACATCTGTCTGTTGTGGACCATATCATTAACACAATTAATGTTGTATTCACAGAATATGAAGTAAATTAACACGTTTCTAAAATGCTTACATTTTCTTTACATACAAGCTTGCCCAATACCACAATTATGGATCTTGTCTTATTTACAAATGCTTGCACACAGCATGCCAGAAATGAAACATTCAAAACCTTAAATATAGTATAGTGCCCCTATATCTGCAACAACAGCAGCTTAAAAGCTATATTGAAACAGCTGATAAGCATTTATGAATGAACGGATCATTGAAACATTGACAAATAGCTGATTTACTGTAATTGTGTTTTATTTTTACACATTTGGAATCAAAGGCCATGTATGTTGGATTATTTGCTGATCACTGGCAGAATGATGTCATGTTGCTAATAAAATATTTACTGCAGCAAATCTGTCACTTACTATTCTTTTCTACTGGACATTCTATAAAGTACAGATGACTCATTCACTTTTAAATAGTATGTTGCCAAAAACTTGCCAAAAAAAACTGACTGCCAGGCCCAAAGGCCTCATAGCTGTCTCATAGCCTCATAGCATGATACTTGACGATTTCAGCTGCCATTCCGCTGACCTCAAGCCCCAAGTGTCCCTGTCCTTGTCCATCTGGTTGTGCTTTTGACAATGATTATGTTTTATAGACTCTGGACACAGCCCACATACATTTATTAATGATTACAATTTGTACTATTGAAATGTTCACTCAGCACAGTCAGAAGAGGTCTGGCCACTCCTCAGAGCCTGGTTCCTCTCTAGGTTTCTTCATATGTTTTGACCCTTTTAGGGAGTTTTTCCTAGCCACTGCCCATCAACTCAGTGGTTGCTTGCTCTTTGGGGTTTCAGGCTGGGTGTTTTGTAAAAGCACATTGTGACAACTGCTGATGTAAAAAGGGCTTTATAAAATAAATTTGATTGATTGATTGATTGAAAAATGCACACATTCGACACACCCAAAAAAATGTAGAGTGGTTTACAGTAAAATGAAACTGAATTATAAAAAACAATGGACTTCATATTGCCTAGAACTGAAACATGAAAAGTAATGCTGTTTTTGTAATGCCATCAACTGTTAGTATTTTGAAAGTTGTTGTGCTGTGATCGACTATACGACCTCTTGGATAGAAAACATGCACCCATTGTTTTGACCAAATGATTAGATATTGCCGTGTTTTGCATTTTGAAATGTAGAATTGGCATTAAATTAACAAAATGTGTTTTTGAGCAGAAAATTTGCTATTTGGCTAATTGTGTGATGTTGGCGTGTTGCTGCGTGAAGAGTTTAGGAAAAGTATCTTTAGTATAGGTAAACGCTTGTAAGCAGTTCTTAAAAACTGTCTGCTGGAAAATGACAAAAAGGTCAATGCAATACTAACTAGGTGCCACCAGATGGCGTGAGGAGCCACTGGTGGAGGGCCACTCACCAGGCAGCGGTTGGCTGGCCAGTGCACCTCATTGTGGACACTGATGCGGGACTGTCGCGTCTGTAGGGTGAAGGGGAAGCAGCTGACCTGTAGCACCAGCAGGTTCATGGCCTCCAGGACCTCCTGGCAGTTGACCACCCTGTCAGCCAGACCCTGAAGCTCCCCGTTGCACACTGAGCCTGACAGGGCGCTGTGGAGGGAGACAGGAAGATGGAGGTGTTGAAAAGGTAGAGAGCATAGCAGGACAAGTTCATGGCAGTTCACTAGCTGATACTGTCCCTGACTGGCACTGTGTAGGGAGGGGAAACCAAAAATAATTTGGGGGAGAGTTGTTCTGTTCTAAGTTTATTTCTACACAGAAGACTCTGATCTTCTCTGTCTTGGCATAGGCTGGTTTGTTTTCACAGTGCAGCCCAAGGACAGACCCTCTAGCCAAAGCAAAGTTTTTAAAACCTCATCTTTCAGAACCAGCTGCGTCAGCAGCGCAAAATGAAGTGAACTCAAAAGTGTGTGGATGTGTGTGAAAACATGTGTTCACGCAATATTGACCTGGTGGAGAACAGCGTTCTTTTATCTTTAATGTCCGCAAAAGACAAAAGTATTTTCTTGAGCTTAGGGATTAATTTTAGACACAAATGTACAGTACAACTGGGGTTTGGGTTAATGAAGACAGGATTTTGAATAAGAATAACCTTTGCCCACACAAGTATATTCCTAAAGGATTCCTAAAACATGTGTATGTGTGTGTGTCTGCTTTACCTGGTAAGGTCCACATGGGAGTTGTCATGGATGAGGACAAACAGAGTATAGGGGTTCTGTTTAACCTTCCTCATGAAGGCCTCCATCTTGGCATGAACGTCTCCATCCAGTCGCACCACATACTTGTCAGACCTCTGGTGGGCTGAGGAAGCATCCTCTATACCCAGGTCCACCAGCACACCTGTTACACACAGGCACAAGAACACAACTAAAAGTTCAACAATCACAACTAAGACATCAGCGCCGATAGTCATGACATTCCCCAACTACAGCCTTCCAATTCTAATGTCCCCCTCATGAGTACCAGATTGTCGGATGCGTTGAGCAGTCTGGTTCACAAGGACGTGCGAGGGAGGAACTAGAACCAGGAAGTCCACCTTGCAGAAGCGTCCGAGGTCCAGACTCTGGGAGCCTGAGTCGGCTATAGAACACACCTGGGAGAGCAGGCTCCTGGCTACGCTCAGCTGGGGAGGGTGGATCTGAAACACCTCACTCAGCAGCTCTGTTGGGGAGGGGACACACCTGTCAGCAGGAAACTCAGAGCCACACAGGGCTTGTTATTACATCCATCCATGTTCTCCCTTGTACTACATGTCTACCTCGGGAACCTCATTGCTGCTATCCCTGTACTTCAGTTGCACATGCCACCTTGCACCTTCACTTTCCCTGCACTGCACATATAGAACTGCCATTGTACTTGCTTTTCTTTTTGTTACATGTTCCATGCACATGTCTAAGTCGGGAACCTCATTGCTGCTATCCCTGCATTTCAGTTGCACATGCTACCTTACACCTCCCTTTGCTCAATTGCACAGTCAGAATTGTCATTTGTACTTGCATTTGCCTCATTGCACAACTATTCATACATACATTTTCTGCCCTCCCCTATTTGCCTTCATTGCACATTTAGAATTGCCATTTTGCACTGCATTTGCCTTCAGTGCACATTTATACATCACACTTGTAACATACACTTTATTTAATACTTGTAATTTTCCTGCCCTCTTCTATTTGCACTTCTGTTTAGATGCTAACTGCAGTTCGTTGTTCAATGACAATAAAGCTGAACCAAATCAAATCTAAAATTCTCATCCAATCAGAAAGAGGAGAGGTGGAAAGAGGAAGGGGTCAGACAGAGGCTGTGCCTCACCTGACTCAGACGCCGGCACCATACTGGCAGCATCCTGGGAGTGGATGTGGTCAGTGACGTCCCCCTGGAAAGGCTGGATGACCTGGCCCTTCCGGCGTCGCTGGTAACGCACCAGCTGCTTGTCTAGGTTGTCCCCTGCAAATAAACAACACGACAGGTCACCGGTCAGCGACACGTGACCACAGGCAGGCACAGAAACACACATACCCTTCTCATCAAATATTGATGCATCTATCTTTTTGTCCACAATATCCCATTTCGGTCTAGTGATCGACTGACTTTCACTCCATGGTATGGTTAAATAAAGCAGCATGAGTGGACAAAAACATTTTTTTTTCATGTTTTTGTAACACAGTTCATACTTTTAGATTTTTCGGATTTGTTTGATTCATTCACTGGACTTCCAAAGCAACGATATTTCCTCCACAAAAAAAAACCCAAGAAAAAATAGCGTATAAATGACCTTTGAGTGTTTTCCGTTGATATGGAGTCCACTGGCGTCTACTATACTCACCTAGAGAGGTGGTTTTGAAGTGAGACGCCAGGACACTGACTTTCCCCGTTATAAGCTCGTAACTGATCTCCTTTAGAAACTCATTGGTGGTGAGCATCCCCTCAGCTAGCGCCCGCGCCTGATACTTCCCTGCAAGACACATACATTCAAATATTACAGTGTATTTGTAATTAACTGAAAATATATAGTAGCCTCGGTAGTTTCCCTCCACTGGGTCTAGTACTTACAGATATGTAGTGCCTGCTATAGAACTGTGCAGTACACTGTAGAACATTATAAAGGGTGCGTTGAATCCTGAATGCTGATTGTCTGACAGTTGTGTTAGACCATATATGATGGGTATGACGTGATATCATGTATTACTACTCCACAGACCCCAGCCCCACCAATTTACAGGTTATGGACAATTAGCGCTTTTATTATTTGTCCAGGCTCAATGAAAATGTCCTCACAGGATAGCAAAAAACAATAAACATAAATATATTTTAATAAGGAGAATAAAACCCCATGAAGCTAACAGTGCAGTAATGTAGTATGGACAGTGTGGGAACACTCACCCAGCACCAGCACACAGAACTCATTGCCAGTCATCTTGGAGGCACACACAATAACCACGTAAGTGGGCAGGCACTGCTGGTGGGGTGGCCCGTCGCACAGCGACCGCAGGGACTCGGAGATGCCCTCGCCCAGGGAGTTGTGGCTGACTAGAACCTGGACACTGCCTCCGGACACACTGGCCTCCAGGCGGGCCAGCCAAGGCAGCTGAGCTGGGGAGATGGAAGGCCCCTCCGGACAAACCAACATGGCCTTCAGCACGATCTGCTCAAACTCCTCCCTCAGTGGAATCTGCTCCGGACCTGGGAGGAAAGGAGGAGGATGACGCGCTTTGCAGGGGAACGGTGCACCCGGTTGGTACACTGCGAAACAAGACGATCGAGTCAAGGTCCTCCTACACATTTGGAGTGACCGGAGTTCATTGGTGAAGGTGAGTCGGCGTTGATGGAGCACTCGGTAGCGGGGAGTTGGACCCGACTGGGTGGTTGGTGTGTTTTGGGGCCTTTACCTAAGCGTGCCAGGTACTGGAGGGTGAGGAGGATCATGGTGTCCACGCTCAGCAGCTGACTGCTGGTCAGGCCCAGGCTGGCCAGTGTCTTCTCAGTCAGCTGGCTGCCCTTAAAGCAGCTGACCAGCAGGGGGCTCACTACGATGTCCCCCACGTTCCCATAGAAGTACGGCAATGTGCCGTGACCTGCAAAACACCCAACCCTTCATCAGAGCGCAGCCAGGAATCCCGTTTTCATTCTCACTCGAACGTTAGTCTGCGACAGGTTTCTACCAATGAGGACGACAGGGCGGAGTCCTGAGGTGTTGAGGAGGTTGTCAGGGACTACGACGGTTTCCCCGGCGGTGACAGGTTGAGGCTGGACGAGCCCCGCTACCGACGGCTGAGGAGCGGGCAGGGCCAGAACAGAGCCTGATGACAGACAGACAGACAAACCATGGATTACAAACAGCTGCACGTCGAGCAGGCAAATGTACTAAGCAATACTTCAGTGCACAAACTATCCTTTTGAATATAAAATATATTGGAGGATACTATATACAGCCTTTAAATAAGACCCCATATACTGTATGACAGGACATACATTATATATCCACACAAGTCTTCTTGCAGCTTCTTTCTAGTCCTGTTCTAACCAATGTAGCTATCTGCACCAGGTGATGCTGAATGAATCAGCCTTGGCAACACGGAATGTCAAAGACCCCCGAACAGCAAGGCTGCATCTATTCAGGACACAATGGGCCTTGGCTTTAACAATCATCACTCTAAGCTGTGGTGCGGTGGTGTGATACACAAGGAAACTAATAAATATGATGAAATGCTGAGGACCAGACCTGTGGGGCAGACGATGGGTCGAATGGCAGGCACCGGGACAGCTGTGGGGGGGACTGGCACCATGGAGCTGGGGTGCCAACCGCGGTGGCGCTTCTTCGGTGGACCTGAAGTCATGGCAGAGGAAACTGGCCAGGAAAACAACAGAGACATACGAGTGAATGACTGTCGTAACCGCTGAACACACATAGTCTGGGGCACTAAAATATTTCACCAATTCTGCAGCGGGGATTTGTTTAGTTAATTCGTATACTATGATTAATATATACTGTATGTTCTCACACATATTTCAGAAATTGTGATCCATAATAAAAAGATAGAGAACAGATATCTATTTGGAGTCGCAGTAGGCACAGATTTATTGTAATTCGCTCATAATAGAAAAGAGAAAACATCATTCACAAAAACAGTGAGCAGAACACGGTTCTCACCAGGGCTGTCTCCTGGGTCAGAGGTTCTGTACCCCTGTCCCTGAGCTCCCAGAGACACTTGGGAGGGGCTCAGTAAGGTGGGACGGCCGTCTGCGCCCAGTCCGTTGGTCGGTCCGTTCACTCTCAGAGCCGTGGGCACTGCACATACATATACACACTGTGTTACATCACAATACATTTTAGATGATTTCTAGCTAAATAGACTACTTTGGTTTGGTATTCTTTTCATATTCTATTGAGCGATGATATCAGGGTATTTATTTTCACTATTATAGTACATAAACAAATAGGTGTACGCATTTCATCATTAAAAAAGAAAACCGATGTCCCTGAAAGACATCTATAAAGACTGTACAACATGCGGAGTGATTTGGCCAGCTGAACACTGAGCTATTGATTTCCTATTGCTATTGAACTAATTGGGCAGATTCCAATCTCAGAATTACTGTGTGGGCATTTACTCCAACACATTGATTGGTATGTGCAGCCCAGGCCCGTCAAATTCACAACCTTGAAAAACAAGCTATTGGACTGCCAAAACCTTGAAAATTAATTCCAGGGATTTTCTCCTCTGTGTTGATGAGACGTGTGTGTAATTACAAGGAGAGGCTAAGCTACACTGCACAGCCCTGGCCAATGCTTGGAAATGTAAACAAGCAGGTTTCCAGCCCACAACTCCTTCTCCTACTCAGATAATGGGAAATAGTAAAATTGATGGTCAGGCTTTTTCTGATCCTTAGAAATACCTAGGCTGAAGTTTATTTCATATGTGACATTCTGGACATAAGGTGTTTTTTTTGTCCCGCAGTGTTATCTTAAAAACGAGTGAGCAGGATGGGGCAAAATAGCCTTGACATCACAAACACTAAAAGAACAGAGCAGTCCTCTACCCTAATGTACCAACCCATTACCACACCCTCCCTCTCAGTAAATACAAAATACACTTGAATTTGGAGTTGAAATAATATTACTAGATATTATTGACCTATAATGTAGCATGGTGTAAAATGCTTTTAATCTGAAGTTGTGAGAGAACATTCACTGATGTAGATTTAATATCTCAATAAATTAACACAATTTCAGAAACAGTGGTGGTGGAAGAGAAGAAGAGCTAAACCTATTGGTAGAGTCTTGCCCCCAGGTGTAGATGCCAGAGGCTTAAGGAAGCTGCAGTCTGGCGCCAGGTCCTGGGCTGTGAAGAAGGAGCCAGAGGGAGTCCTGGTGGGAGGGGAATCTGGAGGGGGATGAGACCCCAGGCTGGTTAATTACCTTAACTAAATACTTACAGAAAGAATGACTCAATTCAGTTTTTCCATTCGCTCAAGTGAACTATAACTTTAACCAAACAGTTCTAGGTAAACAAACACAGACTGTCCAGCTAGAGTCAAATCTCTGCCCTTCTCTCTGGGTCATATTGACCTCTCTGAGAGCAGGATATTGCTCAAGGTTAGTCAGGTCATGCCAGTGCAGCGTATCAGCACAGATGTCTAACACATCAGTTAGATCAGCAGTTCTCAAACTTCAAGCCAAGTCACACAGGAGGCTTTTTTTTGGTGCATTGCAATAATTACGGTTTTACTTTCATACTTTTTGGAATGGAAAAAAACTGCTAGACACTATTTGGGGTATTTTCCAGTCTCTCTACAATACATGGTTAGAAGTGATTGGAGGTGTTTCAGAAGACAATGCATCACTGTGGTCATTTTTTATGGTTCAGACACAAATATTGCATTTAATTATTTTATAGGTTAAATGAAATGGCAAAATGTAGATTTCTATGTTAGTAAGTCAAACCAAAGATGGGAAATCATAGTTGGAAAGAGGATGCTCAGCTTTCAGCCGACACCCTGTATACGACGATAGGGGTTACAGTTCTCATATCCAACTGAACTGAACAACTGATTTACTCTCCAGATATGGGGAACAAATGTCAATTAAAACATTTTGAAAACCCCTATGTGAAATCCTACACTAACTGAGACCCGAACACACGATGAATGGAATCAGTATCGAGGGCCATGTTGGTGCCCTACCTGAAAAGGAGAAGGGCGAGGAGTTATGGCCATTGGTGCCTCCATTCTCTTTGCTGCTCATGGAGGAGGAGGAGCTGGGCTTGGAGGTGGATGCACTGTTGCTGGAGAACTGGCGCGTCTTACAGTCTGTGGATAAGGAGGGGAGAAATACATACATTTTCTTTACATTCCTTAAAACAGTCTATCAGTGAATCACTCGATAATCTATGTTGAATGCAGAAGGAAGCCTATTAGCGAGATTTGGTTTGGTAACTGCAAGGTGGATTTTGAATCCCCTAGCTGACAAGTTGAACAATCTGTTGATGTTCGTTTCCTAACTCAGTACCTATCTCGAATTGCTTCACGGTTGCCTTTGATAAAGACCGACCCTGGCTTTGACCCCACTCTCTGTGGCTTTGCTCATTTCCAATTCACACACATGCTAATGCACAACTGTTTATGTTTGAAAGAGCTCTCTGCTTCCACCTGTAGAGCCAAACTACCAAGACTAACAACTTTGACATTCTTTTTATACCACTAAAACTAATTTTGGCACCATTATTTGCATGAACTCCAACACATTCAACAGCCAGAGGGTTGAACGGCGAAAAGTCAGAAAACGGTGTGGAATATTTTGTTTCTATACAGAATTTTCATACCATTCATCATATTTGAAATATCAATAATGCAGTTGCATTCAGCTTCATAAGCTTGAATGGGACCTTGTTAACACGAATCTCAATTTTCTTTAGAAACAAACACAAAATAATGTTTATGTACATTTTGAACTATTTTATATAAACTTGCATTAAACATCCATATAACACTGCTCTTTAACAGTTTAAGCTACAAACACCACCTCAATGTTAAAGTGTGCAGGTTAACTGAAAAAAGATCAGGGTCCCTCAACCCTCTCCCCTCGGAAGCACCAGGCATTTTACATTTGTGTTATAGCCCTGAATGTCTTTCTAGTTATTATTATTAATATTATTAAAAGATATTCATACAGAACACCACTTAATTCTATTAGGCTACTATATGATGACCAGAGGTTCCACTTTTCTAGGGATGGTCCTCATTACTGACATCAGAAATAAAAAATGTAGCTCTGAAGTCAAATGAAAGCTAATATTTCAACACTCCAATGACAGTTTTGGTTTTCAGCATCTCCTAATCACAGACAGATTTAATCTTGGGACACGTCATGACGTCTGAACCTACAATCTTTGAGTACAATTAAACAAAAAGTGTTACAAAAAATAATAAATGCATACTGTGAGACATTTCACCTTTCCAGCAGATGAGAGGTCCTTTGCACAGAGCACCGTGAGAGTTCTTCACCAGGTAGTATTTTAAGTGCTTCTGCTTCTTGGGCTGCGTGGCCAGTTTCAAGTTGATGTGGTTGGAGAACTCAGTAAAGTACCGGAACCCCTTCTCCCCACACCCAACACAGTTACCAGAAAACCCTGCAGAAACCACCACATGGAGAACAAATTAATGTGTAGTTATAAATTATAAGGATACATTATAGTCTTATGTAACTTTGCTATCACTTAACATTTCTGAAACAGGATTTAATTAACTTACTGAATATTGCATTAAATAAGGTGCATTACAGGTTAATCAAATGCTGAATGCACCAGGAAATGGGGAAAGAAATACTAGCAATCTTCAATAAGGCGGTAGGAAAAATTGATCATTTTAGATGACTCATCCAAGCTGAGAGCTCAATAATAACAAAAAATTGCTATGTCTCTCTACCTCAGTATATCAGGTCAAAGTGTCTAAAATAGTGCCTTTATTTTTGAGTCTTACAATAAATTACCTTTCCGGAAACTCAAGACTCATTTTATAGTATTAGGTCACTGACAAATGACAGACTGACCTAAAAGTGCATTTTTCCCGTTCTCATCAGGTAGAAAGCGCCGGTCCACGGCACACACCAGAATGTGCTCTGGGATACTGGGGGACTTGGCACCGACAAGCTCAAACCCAGCTGGAACTTCGATTGGCTCCGTTGCCATGGAGACCAGACGTAGGTCCTTACCGGCCTGACAGAAACCTGAGGAAAATCGAGACAACACCAGTCAGCTCAGGAGTACACAAACAGACAGAGAGAGAGAGGGAGAGAGAAAGACCTTCCTTAACAAAGCCATCATCTACATGAACCTAAAGAAGAGCCTCTTAACCCAAATGGTTTTGGGCTTCTCTTCACAATGGGTGAGAAACACAGTTCGAACAGACCTAACATTGAGAAAACAGAAAGAACTATTTGACACACCGGTAGGAATCATATAGAAAACAAAGCAAATTGGAATGCTACCAATATTCACCGCCTATTGGAGCATCCTGGAATGGACACACCCTTGAATAGAGGCCAGGGCGTAGCGATGCATCCACACTCAGGAGGCCCCACACTATGTTTTATTTTAGCAGAGATCTGAATCTCTGCTTTCGTCTTTTGAGAAAAATACCATCCATTGTGCAGCAGCCGTCCGGCGCAGGGCCCTGCAGGTAGGGCAGCGGGGGGGTGCTGCTGTCAGAGTCATCCTCCTCCTCCAGGTCCTCCAGCTGGGTGGAGGTCCGGCCCATCAACAGATCCTGACCCGGAGGCTCAGCGCAGGGCAGGGACAGGTCCATCTTGGGCTTTATGTCTGTCCCCATAACACAAAAATGACCATATAGGATAAGCTCCCCATAAATATGTTCATTCACCTATTCTCTTAACGTGATGTCAGACAGGGAGATGAAGACTGGCCAGTTTGCAAATCTTTTTTTCAAGGGAAGGATGAACCCCTAAAACACATAACCCGGCCCCATCCAGATCAACCTCTCTTTAAGAGAACAAAATTAGTGAGATAATGTGGATTTGCTGTGTGGAGATAATAGAATGCCATTCGACTACTTATCATAAGTATAATGATGTGTTTCTGTCTTCAATGACCCAGATAGCGAGTGTTTTGTTTTTATACATAACCACCTAAATTAGGAAAAAGAAGCAGACAGACAGACAGACAGACAGACACACAGACAGACAGACAGAGTGACCCAGAGACAGAGACAGACAGACACACACACACACACACACACAGACAGACAGACACACACACACACAGACAGACAGACAGACAGACAGACAGACACACAACACAGACAGACACACAGACACACTAACCCTCCATGTTGCCAGGATACTGGTCAGGCTCCAGGTACAGCTGGGTGAAAATGGGCTGTGGGTCGCCACTGCTCGAGCGTAGAGAAGCTTCAATGGAGTTATGGAGGGCCTCCTCGAAGCGAGCAGACTTCAGCTGCCCTGCGTATGAATTCCCCATAACCTGAAATGAGAGGAGAGCATTACTGTAATGGGAAATTGTAATTCATACAGCCGTGCCAGACTTGAGCCACCTACAAGGTGAGTTAATGGAAACTATAACCTCCTGTTATCCTGATAGGTTAGAGACTATCAGAAAGAGTGGTTGTCATGTTAATAATTTAGTTGGGATTCCATTTGTTGCATTGAGACAGACACTCAAGGGGAATGGCAGATCACACTCATTCATGATGGAGCCGTATATCTTAAAGTAATCCCTAGTAAACCGTTCTAATTTAAAAGGTTTTGGGGACAGGCATGTCCTTTCTTTTTACTCTGCATACATGGCAGCTAAACCTAAGTACAGTTAATAATTACAAGAGTTACAAGACAAATTACAAATTATCAAAAACAAATGAATGAATTATGAGAAAAATTAACAACGAGGTGAATAACTGTATTGTTGTTTTTAGGCTAGAAGCTGAATTGCATGTAGAAATACAAATATTAATACTACAATTGTGATTGGAACTTTATGACAAAGATGATCAGGGAGAAGCAGAGAACAATGTATTGAGAGTGATGGTGTTGATGGTGAAGGTAGTCAATCAGCAACACTCCGCAGGTTAAATAAAAAAGTTAACAGAAAATACTATTTGCTGCTACAAGATTTTGTTAAGACCAAATATACAACCCCTGTTTCCAAAAAGGTTGGGGCACTGCGAAAATGTAAATACAGAATGTAATGATGTGCAAATCCTTAAACCCTATATTCAATAGTAAATAGTAAAAAGACAACATATCAAATGTTAAAAATGCCCTATTTTATTGTTTTTTGAAAAATATATGCCCACTTTGAATTTGACGCCAGCAACACGTTTCAAAAAAGAATTTGATGCCAGCAACACGTTTCAAAAAAAGGCACAGAGGCAACAAAAGACTGGAAAAGTTGTGTAATGCTAAAAAACTAAACCTGGTGGAATATCACCCAACTAATTAGGTCAACTGGCAACAGGTCAGTAACATGATTGGGTATTTAAAGATCATTCCAGAGAGGATGGGTCTGTCAGAAGTAAGGATGGGTCTGTCAGAAGTAAGGATGGGTCTGTCAGGAGTGAGGATGGGTCTGTCAGGAGTGAGGATGGGGAGGGGTTCACCACCACCGAAGACTGCGCAGGCAAACTGTGCAACAACTTAAGAATCACTTAAGAATATAAAATTGCAAAGATCTCATCACTGGCATAGCATGGTGACGCCGGGCCACGGTGCAAGCTGTCCTTACCCTCCCACTCCCACCCCACCCCACCCCCCCAGGACGAAAAATGACGATGCGGTATATATGCATGTGAAGCCGATCCTGGCGTAGATGAACCTCACAGCCGACATCTGACTGAGATAAGCACATAGACCAACAACATAAAATAAAAATGCAAAAATATATTTATCATAGAGGCCAATCACGGCCCCCCAACCACCACGGGCCCTGGTGCAGCCACACCCCCTGCACCCCCGATAGCTACGCCAGTGGATCTCATCATCTACAGTATGTAAAATATCATTAAAAGATTCAGAGAACCCAGATAAATCTCAGTACGCAAGGGACAAGGCGGAAAACCAGTATTGGATGGCTGTGATCTTTGGGCCCTCAGGCGGCACTGCATTGAAAACAGACACGATTCTATAGTGGTAATCACTGCATGGGCTCAGGAACACTTCCGAAAACCACTGTTTGTGCACACAGTACATCGCTGCATCTACAAATGCATGTTAAAACTCTACCATGAAAAGACAAAACCATATATAAACAAGATCCAGAACCACCGCTGCCTTCTCTGGGCCCGAGCTCATTTAAGATGGACTGAGACGAAGTGGAAAACTGTCCTGTGATCTGACAAATCAAAATTAGAAATACATTTTGGGAATCATGGACGCTGCGTTCTCTGGACTAAAGAGGAGAGGGACCACGCGGGTTGTTATCAGCACACAGTTCAAAAGCAAGCATCCATGATGGTATGGGGGTGCATTAGTGCACATGGCATGGGTGACTTGCCATCTGTGAAGGCGCATTAGTGCTGAACAATATATACAGGTTTTGGTGCAACATATGCTGCCATGTCTTTTTCAGGGAAGGCCTTGCTTATTTCAGCAAGACAATGCCAAACCACATTCTGCACGTATCACAACAGCATGGCTCCGTAGTAAAAGAGTCCAGGTGCTAAACTGACCTGCCAGCAGTCCAGACCAGTCCCCTATTGAAAACATTTGGCGCATTATGAAACCCTGAACTGTTGAGCAGCTGCAATCCTATGTCAAGCAAGAATGGGAATACATTTCACTTTCAAAACTACAGTAATTGGTCTCCTCAGTTCCCAAATGCTTACAGAGTATTGTTAAAAGAAAAGGTGATGCAACACAGTGGTAACTTGCCCCTGTCCCAACTTTTTTGAAACGTGTTGCTGGCATCAAATTTTCCAAAAACAATAACATTTCTCATTTTCCACATTTGATATGTTGTCTTCATACTATTTTCAATTAAATACAGGGAGAAATTATTTGCATATCATTGCATTCTGCTTTTATTCGCATTTTATGCAGCGTCCCAAATTTTTTGGAAACGGGGTTGTACAAAATCTGTAATATCTCAGCATTTTACATAGCAGCCAACCTGCTTGCACCATAAAAATGCTAAGTATAATACTGTGACATCTCCCTCCAATTAATTTAACGAATCTGTTAATTCACTAATTTATTACAATTATTTTAGCATTTACTTTTTTTATTTTTTAATACAGTCATTATACATTATTGTAGGCCAACGACAATATGAAATACATCACTTGCCACCTGGGTGCCTGTAAGATACTGTCCAATTTACAGGACCCCTGACAGTGTATAAAATGAACAAACTTACAGCAATCCAGTTAATTCTCAGCTCCATTCATGTCCATTACCAAGAGGGAAGAGAGTAGCCAACCAATCCAAACACTTTGCAATAAATGACACTAGTACAGGGGTCATGCAGGTGCTAGGATGCACTTAAAATCTCACGCAAGAAATGCATCTAAGGATGAACACACAATTGCTCCGTCTTTTGTCCTTCCCCTTCCCTTCTCTCTGTTGGTCTCAATGTTTCCCTCTTTTTTATCTTTCTTTCTGAAACTGTAAGTCGTCATCATCTTCTCCTCCTCTGTCTTCCTGCCCTGCCTAGGCCCCACTGCCCCCACCCTTGGTCCATTCTGGACATCTGTTGAGGTCAGCTGTGTGGGCCTGGGGTTGGCTTGGGCGCGAGGTGGCAGCTGGACAGGCAGGGGGACACAGGTTGCCTGGTGGCCCTGATAGAGAGTAAGGAGAGATTCAGCTTAGTCAAAAGCCCTAATTCAAATAGAAAAAACCTGTGCAGGTCTATGGGAAATGCCAAGTGTCCCCATACGGAATGGCTGATATAGCCTGTACAGCTAAATAAATATCCTCAAATAAATCTCCTCACCTTTTTGACAATTTCCCTGCTTATATCACCCACCTATCATTAACAAAGTGTATAACTGCATTGGACTGAAAAGAAAATCACATTGTTTAAATCCTAACCTATAGCCTTGGCCTCAAAAACTCTTGCTACCTTTGTCCTTGGGCCACATTTGGCTGGTGTTATTGTAGTGTGAAAACTTAAACACTTACAGCCATTTCAGGTCTGTTTGGGAACAGCCAGCGACTCTGTAACCATCACCTTGCCTGTGGTGTGTGAAAGACATCTGTGCAACGGTATTTAGGGATCCGATTATTTGTGCTATCGTGTATTTTGACTAATACTATGCTTATTAATTTTGACTATGCTAAGCAATTTATGGCCTTCAAAAAACAATATCAAAGCTAGCTAGAGTATCAAAGCTAGCACTGGTAAAGAAGTATACGCCACTGTAATTGTAATCATTTATTTCATTGAGGAGGGAGGTTTGCGTTTCACAGTATTTTACTATAGTAACATGCGATAGGTGCCAGCGGATTGGTATAGTTTATGTATATATTACAGCATTTTAATTCCAATGTGACGTTTTAAATAAGTTGCCCCTTGTACAGGCCTCAATAAAGGCGTCCAAACTGGCAGCAATAACAAGGCATAATCGAGCGAAACGGCTAGGCAGACACTGGAAACTTCTTCTGCCTTGAAGAACTCCATGACTTTGGAAAATCTTGTCTCTGCCATCACTGTGACCACCAATCTAGACGAAGCAGAGCACAACCTGCTTCACAAGAGTAACTGGCCACAGTTACAGACAACATTAATCGTACAAACTGGGACAGACAAGCGCAGTATAAGCATTACCCAAGCCGAGGCACACCAGACCAAGCATGTGAGAATCAGTGGAATCAATGTGCTGTAGAAGCCACATTACATATGTGATGTCATATTTCTGATGTTCATAGTTTAACTGCTGTAAAACATGATGCCCTGATCCCAAACAAAATTCTTAAGCAATAAGGCATGAGGGGGTGTGGAATATGGCTAATGTACCACAACTAAGTGGCTGTCCTAAGATGCGACGCATTGCAAAGTGCCTGGACACAGCACTTAGCCATAGTATATTGGCGATACACCATAAACTTCTGAGATTATTGCTATTGTAAACCAGTTATCAATGCAACAAGAGCAGCAAGAACTGTGGTGAAGTCATACCTGTGGTACTTGGTCTCATATAACACAATATATAATACAAAATAATCTAGCGGCTCAATGCAAAATAATAATACAAAAAGAATGTAGGGGCTCAAATATTATTCATAACCTTTCGGAAAATACATTGAAGTGGAAAGAAGGCCTTTCCAACTGGAGACCCAAGACAGCAACACAGTTAGACCCAAACAAGAAATGAACAAAAACAAAAAGTTAACTAATTGACACTCTGGAAAGAATCTACTAAGAAACTTATTGGAATGCTACCTTGTACTAAACAGAGTACACAGCCTTGCTCTTCCAAGGTAAATATTTGTTGTCTTTCTTATCAATGAGTTCAGGACAGCAGCAAGTCAGGACAGCAAAACTATTATGAAATAGAACCAACCAAGACTTAACTGGGTTAATCATTATGTCCAAAATATCTATGTTAGAGAGATCACTCTAACTGCTAAATACTACAGTCAGGGGTGCCGTATGGGGGGGAAAAGTTAGGATGATTCTAAGGGCCCGTGACTGACAGGGGCCCTAAACAAATATTAGAACATTATTTGGTGGGGCCAAATATGATATATTTTCAGTGGGCCCAAAATCTCTGGCAGCGCCCCTGACTACAGTACTCAGTTTTTATGTTCATTCTACTCAAAAGCTGTTTTATGAAAAATGAAGAAGTCCATGCCTCTTCCCAGGTAGATACTTAAGATATCTCAGTGCAGTTCATATATTTGAAACCTTAAAAACTCTTAGGGCTGGTTTCGCAGCCACAGATTAAGCCTCGTCTAGGAAAAAAAAAAACAAGCTCAATGGAGTATTCTATTGAACTTGATTTTATAGTCCTAGACTAGGCTTAAACTGTGTCTGCGCTTATTTTGTAAATGAAGCTCAGGCTTGTGAATCAAGCTAGAGCAGCTAGACATCTAAAGTCCTTTTCCTGTCCTGCCTGGCCCCATGCCTGAACAGGTTCCAGCCAAGAACCTACTCAGAAGGCCGAGGGGCAGAGATCGGGGCGGGGGTCTGTCCGGCCACGACAGACAAAGGACAAGATTAAGTGTGGTGCCTGATTGTGCTTTGACAGAGATAATCAGCTTAACATAAAGAAGCTACAGTATTTTGTCCTCCAGTGATGGATGGATGGAGGGAGGTATAAGTAGACAGAGAATCTGAGGCAGCAGTTTCTGGTAAAGGGGGCTAAAATGTGCTCCTGGGGTCTTCTGTCGAGGTCAAGCCCCGAGCAACAGAGAACAGATTTGTCATTAGCCTCACACTGCAATGCCACAGTGGTGACCTCATACAGCTGACTCAGCCAGAGGTGTAGAGGTGAACACTGACGAGACCTTTCATCACAACAAAGCCACACAGTGGCAAAAGTGGCCCAACGGATGCAGCAGGAGTGGTCAGGTGTGGTTTCAGTTGACATCATTCGCATTGATGGATGATAAATAAGTGTCTGATCTGTGTTTTTCAGATAGAGACAGATCCTGTTTGAAGAGGTGAAGAAAAGAAGATTTTCTCTGAGGCTACTGGAAGGCGGGAGCTGACCAGAAAACAGGCCTCAGATTCTTCCTCAAATTCCTGAGCCTGGGTGGCCATAATGGCCATATTGCAAGAATCTGACCTCAGGTCAGAATTGAAATCTGTCGCTCTGGAAGCTTGCAGATTCCAGGAGACCACAGGGGAGAAAACATGAGTTGTTTTCATTAGGAATGAAAATGAAGAATTCAGTGAAGCAGGGAGATACCATCAGAACATTTGCAATAACATGTTCACAATAGTTTCACATTTTCAGAAGTTTTACTACACTGTGTCCAAAACAACAAGACCCTCTTTCCTCTCTCAGAAATATACATTCCAACAGGACCTTCTTTACTCAGCATACAGACAGCCGCTATAAAATCTGATCAGTTGAAGGCATTCTAACCTCATCTGTAGCAGACCTGACCTTACCTTGTGTGATCGTTCCCAGGCGTGAAGGGGCTTGTTCTCCTCTGCTACATGCTGGGTAAGAAGAAGCGCTGAGTGTAAACGTTCTGCGGTGACATCCCCCTCAACGCCACTGCTCCACAGCTGAGGACGGAGGTCAGATGAATGCATTATTAACACAGATAAGCAGACGAAATCTTCAGCCAATGCTGCAATGAACTAACACATATAAAATGTGGACAACATACATGAGGCTAAATGTTCAGTGATTTGTAAGTGATTAGCACACAGGTGTCCCCAAAACTGTGAACATGAAATTAGTCTTGGTCACCGTTAGCACTTACAAAAATAAGTGTCTCCCGCCAGGGACATACAGCACATGTCCTCTTATCTCAACACATAGAATAAAACCTAATATTTCAAGAATCATATTGCAATCAAACCCAAGTTTAAAAGATGCACAAAATCATACAAGTGGTGAGTGCAGTCAAGACAACATGTCTGACCATGAAAATGAATGGCTGTCAGGCCACACAGACGTTAAGAGGTGACAGATTGCACCGAACCACGACATATGCAGTGACCGTTGATGGTGGAAGGGGGTTATGTGATCCATCTGCCTCAGGGGTGGTTTTGTAAAACACACTGGGGTGTCAGGGTTTACGGTCGTCTATACAGAGACTCGCCCACGTGTGCTCGCTTCGGCCCAAGTCCTCGCCCTGGCGTCACTGATTCGTGCTGTTGACTGCGCTGAAGCGGATATGCTTGTGAATGATTGGTCTCACACTGATAGGGATAATGAACCGACATGGTCAGCGGGTGGCACAAGGTCACAGCGTCCCATTCAACTTGGATACCATCTAGATACCATCTAGATCAGGTACGGTAACACCAGTAATACTGGTTAGAACTGTATGAGTTAGGGAAAAACCTCATACACCTCTTATGCACCCTAAGTTTATCTTGATTTACCATATGCACAAGAGATACATGGTGTACACATTATTATAAAGTGCTTACTTGCAGATAGACCTCTCAACTATGCAACAAATATATATATGTATATATATATATGAAACCTAGGATTGAAAAGTGGAGAGTACAGATGGGCAGTGAGAAGTCCCTGACCTAACGGAGTCATAAATCTAGACATAGTCATGCACAGCCTGGGGCACCTAATGGTGGGGTCCTGTTCTTCTGGTAATGACATTAAATGACCCTTTCAGGATGACGCGCTGTTAGAGAACTTTGCCTGAGGGCTGTGAAGAGGGAATTCAAGGCAGTGGTCAAAGAGGCATACACAAAAACACAGTAGCAACTAGGCCTGTGTATATTTCAAATAGCTTACTTCTTGTTAATGAGCTGTGTGAAAACAGAGCTCCTCTTTATAAAATGAAATAGATTTCAAGCCAAAGAAATGTTAGATATTTAAGTCCAAGAGAACTGTGAACTGACCCTTGCCCTGCTCCTCTATCTTACTCCTTTCCCTTCCTCTCTCTGCCTGTCTTCCTTCATCGGCATAATGACATTACCCTCCTCACATTGGAAAGACAGAGGATATCCCTTAAACCTTTTCTTCAAAGATAACTGCAACGTTGTAAAATCAGTCAAGGGTTTCACAAAAAGAAATGTGTACCCCCCCCCCTCACACACACACACACACACACACAATAACAGACACACGTGTTGTAAAGGAAGAAAAAAATGGACAGCAGTGTAGACGCAGAAACATTTGACACTGGCTCAGTAAAACTTATCGTGCTTTTTTTAACACATCAGAGCATAATAATTTGATGATACAGATTTTTCGTTGACTTAAAATGTTTTAGGTGTTGAGCACTTTTTAAAAAAAAAAAAATCTCAAATGTGAAAGTGAAAAATTACACATTTCCGAAGCCATTTTTTATACCACATTAAAAATATTTTTGGATTTCAGAATCCTATAAAATGGTGATCAAATAAGATAAAACATCTAAACCCATTCAAGTCGATTTAAAAAGAAACTTGTGCCTGTTTTCAGAAATAGCAGAACAATGACTGTTGACTACTGTTAACATTAGAAAAGGCAGGAATGAGGAAGAGAGTACACATCAGCGGAGTAGAGAGGGGGTGGGGGTTATGCAAAAAAGGACTAACATTTCTGTGTCTCCTAAATGAGGTGCTAAGAGCTGAGCCATCAATGCCATGTTAATGGGAATCCAGTAAAGTGCTAGACCATATACTCCAAAATGCTCCCATACCTTCCAAGGGTCCTTGATCAGAAAGCCTGACTGAACATCCAAAACACAAAAACTCACAAACTATATTCTACAACAGAAAACAAATCAGTCAGAAATAATAGTCCATTTTGGGTAGGCTTGCAGTTTAGAAAGAGAATAAAAGTGAGGAAATATCCAATGAAATGATACGTATGGGGACAGGTATGATCTGGTGTGTCCCCAAGCCACCAGCAGTCCCTTGGAAATGATACTCCTGCATAGTAAGGATAGTAAATACTCCTCCTTCCTCCAGTACAGCAGAACCCCTATGTCCACTCTCTCTCTCTCTCTCTCTCCTTCTCTGAGTCACACACACACACACACACACACCTCCCCCGTCCCCCCGCCCCCTCCCGTTTTGTGCCATTTGTTGAGTGTAGAGTAAATTCTCTAGGGCCTCATTCATCTTGGCCCTTCTGACCCCCTGTAGTGGCAGATGCTCTTGGAGGGAAACAAAGACACGGGGCAGCATCCCCTCCTGCCACAGCGCCACAGTACCACACCGCCGGACTGCCCCGACACACGCACGGCCCTCAGCCTTCAACAGGCTAACAACACACCGCCGGACTGCCCCGACACACGCACGGCCCTCAGCCTTCAACAGGCTAACAACACACCGCCGGACTGCCCCGACACACGCAC
>JACXGI010001385.1:0-46365 GCA_016801175.1 Esox masquinongy
GGGGGGGGGGGGGGGGGGGGGGGGGTGAATTTATCAACTAGGCCAAACTCCCTGTCATCCAATACCTCGACAACATGCCTTAAAAATAGTCAAGTTAGCACAGTCATCCCAGCCATAGACCATTTGATATAAAACTACTACTACATGGCATGCAATATCAGTAACATGTTGTTTTGTCATTTCTGTACCTGTGTACCCTGGCAAAATTCAAACAAATATGTTGCTTCTGACAACGCTTCTATTCAGACAAAAGCACAATAGGTCTGAAATGATCAGCCAAATATCGGTGCTTCCCCAGACCCAGCACCCTAATTTACTGGCACTCCCTGTAAACAGCCAAGCTACTGTTACTCATATAATGTATGATTTATTACTTGTCATTTGTAGCACAGCGTACACACTATATTCCTTGTGTCACTATTTCTGAATAGTTTTTTTTTTCCATCTGCATTTTTGGAACAGGATTTGTTAGCATTTCCTGTTGGTCTACACCTGTTAGTATACATGTGACAAATAAAATATAATTTGTTAGAACCTGATAGCAAAATTGTAACAACCAAGGGTAGGACATGATTAAGGGATAGTGAAATTACCCTTGTTCTGATTTTTATTTGCTTATATATTTTGTATTATTATAACTGGGGCAGTGCCCCACAAATCCTACACCCTCACCCACACCCACACACACACACACACACACACACACACACACACACACACACACACACACACACACACCTTGGAGCGTGTGGTGTATCTCTCGGTGCTGTCCACTCTGCAGATCACCGGGGTCCCAGGGAGTAACACGGGTACACCTGCCTCCTTCACGTCAAGGAGATGATGGACCACCCGGAAGGGACGACCGTCCACTGGGTTGGGGAAATAGTTTAACACCACTATTGAAATCTCTTATCACTTTAATGTGTCGGTGTAAAGGCGTTTGGATGGAGGGAATGATAACAGCACAGGCCTCATCAACTACTAGGATATGGGTTTCCTCACCTCCTTCCTTCATGAGGCCATCCAGCTCTTCCTTGCTCAGCTCATTCTCATCCGTAATGAAGCTCTTTGTCTTTTTGGCCTCTGCTGCACCACCATCTGGACTTAAAGGTGTATTGCAGTATGTTGATTCTGGACTGGCCATAGTCCTCTTTCCCTTCAGTCACACAGAAAAAACAAAATATCAATTGCAGGCCATCACGATAATCTTTAAAACGTCTTGCTGTAGACTTTAAAAATCTTAGCTCTTTTCGAGGCTATACACTTCAGCAGGATTGGTTGCATTATTATCCATAAGATGCACACGCCATAGTGCATTATTATCTCACACTTTATACATATGAGGGCAGCACAAACATGGTTAATTGACTGAGGAACCCTTAAATTGGGCTCAGTTCACCATATCACATTCAAAATATTGGACAATGGGACTGTACAACACACGGGTATTCAGACTAACTTGATATCTGTGAATGTAAGGCCATGAGGAATTTATGTAGGAGGTAATGGATATGGAACACAGCAGAGGTAAATGGTAATAGTGATACTGGTATGAACCAGGGGCGACCGAGCCAATGTCTAAATATTATATTAGTTAGAGTGCCTTAGCCACAGCAGTAAACCAGAGACATCACACCCATCATACCACATTACAGAAGCAAGCAGGTGTAGAGGGAGTTGTGTCAATATCTCAAAACCAAGTATACACAATAACACACAACTAGAGGAGCTGAAGAGGAACAAATGACAAGATTATCACATTAATGGGCAAGGAGAGAGAGAGAGCAATACCCGCAATCATGAGCTGATGGTGTTTACCTGGTTGTATCATTGGCAGTGTGAGACATAAGAAGTCTGAGACACAGAGAGAAGGGTGGTGTGCAAAATGGAAATGCGTGTGGGCAGAGGTATTGGATTGGCTGTGTATATCTGTTTCCAGGGCAACCAGGTTATAGGTGGAACACAATCCAAAGAAAAAGAGAGAAAAGAACAGGGAGGGAGTGCGAGAAAGCGAGAAACAGTGTCAAAATGTGCCACACAGTGAATGTATGCAGAGTATCACCCTGCTCTTACAGTGTTGTGCTGAGGAACAGAGGTATTGGTAATGCATCTAAGCTGTCTTTGTTCTAATGCAAATAGATAACAATGAGTTGTACAATCAGTCACTTAATCAAATTGATCTCATAGTGTTTTCACATTAGCCACATACCCACCCTATAAACCCCAAAGAGGGACAAGGTTGACTAGCAATGCTTCCAAGTGGAAATCTAGACACAGATCAGAGATAAACAAGGGTAGTCAAAATTAGAAAACAATGAATTTTTCTCGTTTGTTGTTCATCACTCAAAACCTCACACGCATAAAATTGAAAACAACTGGAAAATGTCTAATATCTGAATGGTGTTAAGATGATCAACTCCACAAAAGGTATTTATGTAATAAAAAAATGACAAATCTGTCACACCACCTGACTGGCATTGTTACACCAAATGAAATGCTGTAAGTGTCTACATTGTAGTATTATAACAGTGTCCCTGCAATAATAAAAAAAGATAATAATATTAAGTTTTGCAGAAACAACTTGCCTTCTGTAACTAAGAAAACACACATATATTTAATATATTTTCAAACTTCTCTCCCTCAAGTTATTTCTAGGAAGGCCTAATTTTCATTAACCGTCTGATTTCAACAGAAAAACATCAACTGTGTTATTATAATCAGAGTTGGGGAGTAACGGATTACAAGCGGGTAATTTATTACTTCGTAATTTTTGTAGTCAGTTTCCAAGAAAATTATAAAAGGATTTACAGTAACAATGGGAATCATATTTAATTTGTATTTCTACAGCAGAGTATGTACTTGGATATAAGTATTTACATTGATATAATCACATTAAGCCTCCAAAATAACACAGGTGTGCACAATCTAAATTTCCACATAACTGACAATTGTTTTTAATATGTTGGCCATTTTGCATTGAAAAGATATCTGTTTTGGCCATATTGCCCAGCTCTATAATATACCCCATCAAAATATTTAATAGAACCCATGCTGTTAGACTACTTGATGGATAGAAATGGAGGGCAGGGCTTACTTTTACATCAAAGGGTTTTAGCTGTAGGACCTTCCTTAAGAAGTTAGGATTATCTATGTTTGGCCATGGATAATCCTAACTTCTTTAAGGTTATTTTCTTTTGATAATTTTGGTCATGTGCTTTGTCAGTCTCAAAGAAATTGGGATAAACTCTAAATTAGTAATCTCTTTCAAGCGATGGAGGAATACACAGGCCAATATGGACAAAAAGCCAGCAGTTGGCCATATTACACTTGTAGGTAAACTATTCCTCTAAGTAGCACGTTAGCAACCTAGAAGTAGCACATTACCCATAGATGCTAAAGGAAGGAACTTACCAGTTTATCCTTTAAATATTGTCAAGACACCCGGTTCAGATGGATTCCCCTGTGAATTTCATAAGACGTTTGGTGACTTTCTTCGCCCTACTTACAGAATTGACCAAACTTAATATGCGCCATCACTTTAGCATTCCAAGATAAAATACTAGGATCTTCTCCGTGTCAGGTTTTTACACCAAAATATGAACTCTCTCTGACATCAGGCAAAGCATTATTTGTACATCTTTCTCTCTGATCTTACTTAGAGTTAGAGAAGTGCTTTGTTGTCTTGTCACTAGGGCTGTCACGATTATGACATTTGAGTTGACAAGTAATTGTTACACAAATAATTGTAGCACAATCATTTTTATATTGTAAATTGTATGCCCCTATTATAGTGTAAGCCAAATAATATTGTTGGCCTAAAAATACACGTGATGGATCCGGAAATGATTCTTCAGATTTGTGGTGTTTGTGCTTTTGAGCGCCACCTTTGTGGTGCAAATCCGGCAATTCGCCTCCTCAAAATGTTTGGGCTCACCTCAGGCACGGAACTGACTCTAAGCACAGAGGTGGCGGGGCTCTCTCGTGGGCACCACCCCTCAGGCCTACAAGTGTGGGGTCCTTGATCTCCAGGTAGTCCGCAGCAGAGATATAACCATTTTTATATATAAAATAGGTGGCCAGTGTAACAGAGTAATGAACATACTGTAAGCTCACTCCACAAAGGACAACACAACACACATCAATATAAGTGCAGCGTCTTAAAGCTCCCCAGGTAGTCATAACCATGGATAGCAACACCCATCAACCATTTATCACCAGAAGCCTAGAAAGCACCTGTGTTAAGCACACAAATACGTCTAGATTCATAGATAAACTAGAAACAGTGATCTACCACTAGAAAACAGGCACAGGGTAAGCAACAGTATAAGCACAATACAAAACATAAGCAACAAGGTCTACCCTACGTGCTGATAGCTAATGATCAAGAGGGTCAGTAATAACATACTGTAGACTTATTTCCTCTTAATAAAGACTTAGCTTATTAAAACGGCATCTCCCTCTGCTTCATGTTGGCAAACCTGCCACTTTGGCTTCGTCAATGTCACAGTCGATAGAAAGCAAAGTGAGGTTGGATATTTTGGCCTCATCCATGCATGCACGTAAATAGCTCTTCATGAGTTTCAAGTCGCTGAAACTTTGCTCGGCACTGGCAATGCTGATGGGGATGGTTTTGTATATTTTATGTAGAATCGTAAGTAAAAAAAAAAAAAAAAGTAGTAAGTGGAACACAGGATATAATTACACTTCCTTCGTTCCTTGTGTTTCAGGGTGCCTGATTTGTATTTTCTGTCCACTGTTTTACGAATGTAATGTAACTATAGTTAGTTAGCTAAGCCACGTTTCCACCGCAGGAACTATACCCAGGAACTAGGAACCTTTCCAGGAACTTGCTGCGTTTCCACCGCAGGAACTATACCCAGGAACTAGGAACCTTTCCAGGAACTTGCTACGTTTCCACCGCAGGAACTATACCCAGGAACTAGGAACCTTTCCAGGAACTTGCTGCGTTTCCACCGCAGGAACTATACCCAGGAACTAGGAACCTTTCCAGGAACATGCTGCGTTTCCACCGCAGGAACTATACCCAGGAACTAGGAACCTTTCCAGGAACTTGCTGCGTTTCCACCGCAGGAACTATACCCAGGAACTAGGAACCTTTCCAGGAACATGCTGCGTTTCCACCGCAGGAACTATACCCAGGAACTAGGAACCTTTCCAGGAACTTGCTGTGTTTCCACCGCAGGAATCAGGGTCTAGAACCAGGAACTACATTTTACCCCCAAAACAGTCCCTGCTCAGGAGGTAGGACTTTCCCAGAGTCCCAGGACTTTTGGGGTGGGTCTTGCGGTGCTGAACATTTCTGATTGGTCGAGTAGTAGTAGAGTTTATTCGCATAAGTTTTCAACCGCCATTTTTAAATGTCTGCAGCCATCCTCAGCGTAGTAAAGGAGTTAATTGTGCTTACAAACAGAATAACTTTTTTATGGAGAAGAAATCGAACGACAGATGGACCGACAATAAAGTCCAGGCCTTATTGTGTTTATGCTAAGGACCAAATACAGTGGGAATTGGAAACGGGTTTTGGTATCTTACATCATAATGTAACGAAACAGACAAAAAATAATTATTGAAAGTGATAATTGAAAACAGATTACTTAGTCAAACTTTTGTTTTTTCTTTAAAATAATGACCAGGTCTGTTTTATTTTTTGATTGACGCGTTATCTAGCCTATCAGTTGGCAAGCTAATTGGAAACGGCAATCCGTAATAATAAGGTGTTCACGAAAATACCCTGCAAGTTAAATGAGCTGAACATTTACACTCTAACCATAAACAGTTTTATTTTTGGCTTAATATAACGTAGCTACTGAAGGTTGCATCTGGCGAAGGTTTTGTCTATCCTGAACAAATCCTAATGCATAATTTGTTTTGTGCTATTTCATTTCATGGCACAACAATGTTCGCTTTTCTTTCATTCGTGAATGACATTAATAACTATCAATATAGGTGACGATAACTGACTTATTCGTGAAAAGACAAGAAAATCGTGGAAACCCCTCCTCTTAGACTGCGCAAGGGGTTGTAAGCTACTGTATATTAAGCTACCCCAGAAAGCATGCATGGATGTGTACTTTGAAAATCCACTAGAAATAGTCAGAATATAACCGTAAACAATTTTATTTTAGGCTTATTATAACGTAGCTTCTGAAGGTTGTGGGTTGAAGGTTGATTTTGTCGACCCTGAACAAATACTCATGCATAATTTGCTTTGACTGCAAAGAGGCTTGAACACTGGTCCCCTGCGTGAGAGTCCACGTCCCTAACCACCACGCTATTTGACAAGGGGTAGTCAGTCAGTCAGTCTGTCAGTCACTCACTCAGTAAGAGACATTCACTCTTCTTGGCTGGCTCCGCTTACGCGGTCCGGCAAAAAGTGTCTGCTCTGTTATGACTTTACATTTTTTCAGATTTTATGGACTATGTCATATTTGAGCCTTGAATTTGTCCTCCCCTATATTTTATATGCAAAAAATGTAAGAGAAAAATCACGATTGTTGTTCATCTCTCAAAATATCATATTACCTTGTGGAAATTCTGCAAAAAAAGAAAAAGAATCTGTGCCATTTTTTGTAAGGCTAAGAGCTTCGGCAGAACCATGAAAAACAGTCCCAGACTATTATTCCTCCTACACCAAACTGTCAAGTTGGCTGGGTCAGCTCTAGCCGGGAAGAAATTTCACCAACTGACTTTTTGGAATGGTGGCATCCTATGACGGAGCCATGTGGAAAATCACTTAGCTCTTCAGTACAGGCCATTCTATTGTCAATGCAGGACTAATTCAATTAGGACAATGATTTAGATTCATAATGAACTAGAACTTTAAAGTATATCAAACTATCAAGGTTCTGTTTTTCATCTACTCTGTTATTGTTTGAGCCAAAAGCCTAAAACAAAACATAAGAATGGTCTTAATATTCTTTCAATAAGCGATGAGATCCTTAAACACTAGCAATATTTAGTCAGGCATAAGAAAAAATCAAAAAGGGTGTTAACTGTAGAGCTTGCTGTGTTTCTACTTGCCAAAAATAAGTTGAATTATTAGGTCACAATTGACCTGGAAGCATAAAATAGAGCAGCTGAAGACAGACCTCTAGGCATGTGAAAAAGAGTACTACATGATTTACATGATTATTTAAAAAATGAGCAACAGGGATTCTTAAAACTGAGCAGGAATATTTTCAAAACAACACGTGATTCAGGCACAGAAAGCAGAACGGATGTGAAGTCAATCCAACCTATAGGTGTGGTGTGTTCATACGGCTCTCTGGTATGCAAGCGGAAGAAGCTTCCCAAAAAGCCCCCGCTGCAGCAATTTGAATGGCAAATTGGTAACACTTTATTTTGAGAGTGCCAAAAGTGTCTGCAGATGCTCTACAGATAATCTACTGATTAGCAGCAACATTTTAACTATCTACTAACCCTAGCCTTTATCCTAACCCTAACCGCAAACCTTTTTTTCTAAACCTAACTCTAACCTTAGCATGCAGTTTCTTATCAACAGATTTTTTTTTTTTTTCAGTTTTTTGAAAGTCTGTTGAAATTTTGTTGATAGTATTAGTACATATAGAAAATTGGGACTTTCAAAATAAAGTGTAACCGACAACTGGAAAAATTCCCAATACAGCCAAATAAGTACTGTTATGATATCTGTATAAGGTGAGGGTATACAGTGAAACATTGCTGGGACATGGGCTGAGGTTAATCTTTCCAATAGTTTAGCCAGCCTTTTATTCCTGAGTTGAACCAACTTAAATTCTGCATTATTTTTATGGAAATGTATCCATTAGTTTTTCCACTTAAAGTGCCTTTAGAAAGTATTCAGTCCAGTTTACTTTCTCCACAATTTGTTGTTGGAGACTTCCTTTATTTTTAAAAAATGTCATCCAGCTACACACAATATCACATAATGACAAAGTGAAAACACGTTTCCAGAAATGTACGCAAATTTTTTGAAAATATAACTTAAATATTTTATGTAAGTACTCAGACCCTTTATTCGGGGGTTGTAGCCTGCTTGGAATTTATAGGATAGCAGATCTTGAAATAAACAAAAATACAGATTTACTAAATTTGGCTATAAAATGACCCAACACAAAAAGTATTAGGGAGAAGACAATGAATAAGGAATCGATAACCATATAAATACAAAGAAAGACATAAGCTTGATTCCACGTTGGAAGATTTAATGGTGTTTTGTCTATTTGACCCAAGATTAGCAAATTAAGTCTGTTACTTGAATAATTAATGACAAATATCTATGTAAATTGCTTTAAGTAATTGTTGTACTGTCTCTCTATGCACGCAACTCTCGATTATGATTTTCAAACATCGGTGTAAACACTGTAGATAATCTCAGTTAAAAATAGAGATCATAGCCTCCATAATGTGCTATTACACTGAATAAAAAACAAGTTAACACTTATTACCGATTTGAAGGTGCAGCCTGTGTCAAAACACTGAAGTAGCCAGTACTAATTTCATGCAATGTTGTTTGCTATGTTTGTGCCATTGCCATATCTAGTTAGGCAAACTTTCTCAACCCTTGATTTTCTCCCATATTAAGTATGTTTGTAGCCACCAGCACTGACATCGAAACTCTTAATAACCAGCCCTACGGTGCTCCATGAATATAATGACTTTAAACTCTCAAGAAAATGTGAACTCAATTGGAGAAGTAGAGAGGAAAATGTGTGATGGCCCAATTATAGTTCAGCAAGCATAGTAGCTGACTATTGAACACCTTAAAACCTGGAGCTGATGGTTTAACAGCTGAATTTCACAAAGATTTCCCAACAGTTTCTCCATTCCTTCTGGAGGTCTTTTTGGCAAGCGTATCTTGCACATCTCTTCCTCCTAGATTGGCTCAGGGTCTACTCACCAGGCTCCCTAAGCCACGAAAAGACTTGCTTTTGCTTGATAATTGGTGTCCAATTTGTTTACTCATTAATGACTATAACATTTTAGCTTCAGTTTTTGCAAGTGAATGAAAGCTGTTCTGGAACTAATTACAGAGGAGACTCAATCTAGCTTCATGACGAATAGACACATCTTAGACTTCTATAAAGCTTTTGATACTGTGGAGCACAGCTTTCTACTTCATTGCCTTGAGACGTTTAGATTTGGAGAAGGTTTTTCGGCAATACTGTGAAAACTCTTTATAAGAATGGTAACTGCACAATTAAATTAGAACACGGCTTGTCTTAAGTCGGGATGCACCATTTTCTACTTTTTCATTGTCAATACCAATTCCAAATACTAAACTCTGAATATCTGCCGATACTCAGGTAACAACCTGAAACTGCCATTTTTTTATTAATAGGTGTTATGAGTGCCATAATTAATTTAGGTTTTTAAGTCAGAAAAACAGCACAATTATTTAATGTGTCGAGGGCAAGAGTCTCTAAAATCATATGGAAAAATTGCATTGGCAAAGAGGAACAGTGGTCGCAAGTCAAAGCCGAGTGTTAGGTACAGACGAGCAATTAAGAGGATGGTTGCTCAATGTCCCAAAAGTACAGGCTCAAAAATCACCACAAATTTGAATCAACAACCCATTCTCAACAAAAACTGTACATCCTGAGCTTCACAAAGTTGGAATTTTTGGCAGGGCTGCCATTTGGAGACCGCTTGTATCTAAGGCCAATGCACAAAGACATAACGTGGTGTAAGGAGCATAAAATCCGGACCCCTGAACAATCGATTACAGTAATATGGTCGGGTGAGTAATTTCCTGCCCTATTTCCTACATCCAGATAGGTTTACGTTTGGAGAAAGCCAATGCCCACAATGTCTGCTGCCAATGATAATGCCCCCAAAACAGCTGCACAAATTTACAAATGTTTTTATGAATACCAGGAAACATGGAGGTTTTTCTTCTTGAGAAATGGTGCAATATTTTACTGCACTAAGTTCAGGACTTCTATGACAGCATTCCAAGAAGGATTGGAGTCTGTTCTGAAGGCAAAGGGTGGCCCTACTCATTAGGTCCTTGACAATGATATATTTTAGTTGTATCCATTATTTTGTCCACTCCTTGTACATCAACCATAAACCATCCTATTAAGATGATCCCCACCAACTCTATCACTCATTTCTCTCACACCCTTCCATCCTTCCTACCACTCTCTCCCCCTCACCCACAAAATAATTACTACTACAGAATCTCAATCATCTTGCTCTCTTGCCCAGAACAGGACTACAATGATGGATGTTATCACTTGCTAAAAGGTATAGAAACATTATGGCCTTTCTATTTCATATCAGAGAGAATTAATGTTTACAGTTGTGCTCATAAGTTTGCATACACTGGCAGAAATTGTGAAATTTTGGCATTGACTTCAAAAATATGACTGATCATGCAAAAAAAATGGTCTTGTATTTAAGGATAGTGATCATATGAAGCCATTTATTATCACATAGTTGTTTGGCTCCTTTTTAAATCATAATGATAACAGAAATCACCCAAAATAATGTCCCTGATCAAAAGTTTACATACCCTTGAATGTTTGGCCTTGTAACAGACACACAATGTGACACACACAGGTGAAAGTGGCTTTTTAAATTGCAATTAGTGTCTGTGTATAAATAGTCAATTAGTCTATTAGCTCTCACATGGATGCACTGAGCAGGCTAGATACTGAGCAATGGGGAGCAAAAAGGAACTGTCAAAAGACCTGAGTAACAAGGTAATGGAACTTTATAAAGATTGAAAAGGATATAAAAAGATATCCAAATCCTTGCAAATGCCAGTCAGTACTGTTGAATCACTTAAGAAGTGGAAAATTTGGGGCTCTCCGGATACCAAGCCAAGGTCAGGTAGACCAAGAAAGATATACCACCTGCAAGAATTCAGGGACTCATAGACAACTATTACAAAAGACTGCATGCTGTCATTGATGCTAAAGGGGGCAATACACTGTATTAAGAATTAAGGGTATGCAGACTTTTGAACAGGGGTCATTTCATTTTTTTCTTTGTTGCCATGTTTTGTTTTATGATTGTACCATTCTGTTATGACCTACAGTTGAATGTGAATCCCATAAGAAATAAAAGACGTGTTTTGCCTGCTCACTCATGTTTTCTTTACAAATGGTACATACATTACCAATTCTCCAAGGGTATGCAAACTTTTGAGCACAACTGTATATAAAAAAAGATAAACTTACTTTTGCAGATTTTCACAGATCCATATACCGTGTGCCTCCAGCTAAGCAACTTCACTTAACTTCCCAATGCACACAGGCATTCAGAAGACCCTGTAGCATAGCTAGTACAAGTGGTGGTCTCTGTCCTCCAGCTGAGCGCAGTAACATGATTACAGCCTTATGGATAAACTAGCACGACATATACAAATGTGTTTAGCAATTTAACTTCTTAATAATAACGAGAAATCTTTTTCTAAAAACTAAAAGTAAATCTATGATGTGCTAGTGATTATATTTTCTCATACCTTGTTTATGGTCATTATTGTTTTTGTATGGCAATACGGCCATTCATTCATTCAAATTACAATATAGTTAGCCTACATACCTATTCACTATACAAGCAATGATTTTGCCCGCCGAAACCATTGATTTTTTTATAATCTTCATCACTTATATTGTGAGAAAACTGAAAGTTTTTTCAAAGCCTCCACCCATTCCCGTTAGCACAAAGTTCCAGACCACGTCGGCAAAACACAACGAGATTGGCAGCGAGCGAACAAGATTTTTTTAAAAGAAAAACGGTTCCGTTTACACTTCGTATAAACCTTAGTACTCTGCATCCGTGGCATTTGTAAATCACGATTGTAATCTAGGTGGTATATATAATCACAGAGGAAATTGGCAGAGGCGTAGGCTACTTACTAGCGTCACACAAAAAAACACAAGATGATGGTCAAATGCCGAATAATTCCATATCAATGAGTCGAAAAAGCTTCATTCAACTTTATCTTTTGTCATCATAGCTCCTTCGCCAGAGAATACTTATCGGTCAGTTGAGTGAATGGGAAATGTGATTTCGTCCAATAGCATAACGTGCTTAGCTTACATAAACGTTCCTTCCGGCTACTTCTGCTGGTTATTACTTAACTCATTCACCCAGTCTATAGCAGCCCACTGCCGCAAAATTATCATAAAGGAGATTCGATATAACAGCGCATGACTTCTTGTGTCCAGGTAAACATTGCATGGACTGTAAGGTATCGACAATGGAATTTGTTTCCTTTCACACTGTGGTGAAGTTAGCTTTATATTCAAGATTCGGACTTTGATCGTCAATACCTCATCAACGAAACCTGACAGAAAGACAGCAATTACATATTCTGAATGTGCTGGCGATAGCGAACAAGCAACACTCCCTGTTTTCTCTGTTGCGTTGAATTTTAAAAAGACGACGTTACAGTCATGTCCATGGCGGATTCTCCGTGTATTCTAAGTTAAGGGAGCGTGTTAAAAGTGCATAATATATGTGTTTTTTACTGACAAACGCCAATTGCATTGCAACCAAAAAAACATAAACCAATCAAAACAACTATAAAGAGCTCAGAATTCGGAGCCCTACCATTTACATGGTTGTTGATTTGCATTATTAAAAGAGTAAAGGTATAAATACTTTTATTGTCTGTTATTAAAATAAAGGTCAGTACTTCAGACCCAAGGTAACTTTTTTAATAGACCGTCAGGAACAACTGCCCTACCATGAACATCATTCAGTATTATAATTAAGGAAATTATAAATATTATTTAAAACATTTTAATTCAGAAAAATCTCAATAGCTCTGACCCAATAATACATCTGTTGAAATAACCAACTGATATTGCTTCTGGGACTGCTGCTCTACCATCACCACCCTTTAGTTTTACAATTTTTCTAGTTTGGAAATTGTTAACAGTTTTTAAAACATCTTTCCATCAAAACTTAGCAATAGCTCAGACCCAATAAAACCTATATGGAAATAATCATCTGATATAGATTCAGGGAGAGCTACTCTACCATCAACATATTTTAGATTGTGTATTTTTTAATTTTGGACAGCATTACTAGTATATAAACAATTTTTTCATGAATTCTGTTCAATAGCTCAGACCCAATGAAACCTACATGGAAATAAACAACTGATATAGCTTCAGGGAGACCTGCTCTACAATCAACATCCTTTATTTTTCCAATTTCCCAATGTAGGAAATTGTTATAGGTTTTATTGGGTATTTCTCCAAAATGGAGAAATAAAAAATCTAAAGGATGTTAATGGTAGAGCAGGTCTCCCTGAATCTTTATCAGTTGATTATTTCCATATGAAGTTTGTTGGGTCCGAGCAATTGAACAGAATTCATGAAAGCTTGCTTTCTAAACTTATAAAAATGTCCAAAATTGAAAAATAGACAATCTTAATGATGTTGATGGTAGAACAGGTCTCCCTGAAGCTATATCATTTGATTATTTCCATATAGGTTTTGTTGGGTCCAAGCTATTGAACAGAATTCATGAAAAATTGCTTTATATACTAATAATAATGTCCAAAATTGAAAAATTGCCAAACTAAAGGATATTGATGGTAGAGCAGGTCTCCCAGAAGCTTAATCAGTTGATTATTTCCATATAGGTTTTATTGGGTCCGAGCTATTGAACAGAATTCATGAAAAATTGCTTTATAAACTAGTAATAATGTCCAATATTTAAAAATAGACTATCTAAAGGATGTTGATGGTAGAGCAGGTCTCCCTGAATCTATATCAGTTGATTATTTCCATATAGGTTTTATTGGGTCTGAGCTATTGAACAGAATTAATGAAAAATGGCTTTATAAACTAATAATAATGTTCAAAATTGAAAGATAGCCAAAATAAATGATGTTGATTGTAGAGCAGGTCTCCCTGAAGCTAAATCAGTTGATTATTTCCATATATGTTTTATAGGGTCTGAGCTATTGAACAAAAATCATGAAAAACTGCTTTATAAACTAGTAATAATGTCCAAAATTGAAAAATAGACAATCTAAAGGATGTTGATGGTAGAGCAGGTCTCCTTGAAGCTATATCAGTTGATTATTTCCATCTAAGTTTTATTAGGTCCGAGCTATTGAACAGAATTCATGAAAAATTGCTTTATAAACTAATAATAATGTCCAAAATTGAGAAATAGACAATCTAAAGGATGTTGATGGTAGAGCAGGTCTCCCTGAAGCTATATCAGTTGATTATTTCCATATAAGTTTTATTGGGTCCAAGGTATTGAACAGAATTCATGAAAAATTGCTTTATAAACTAGTAGTAATGTCCAAAATGGAAAAATATACAATCTAAAATATGTTAATGGAAGAGCAGGTCTCCCTGAATATATATCAGTTGATTATTTCCATATAGGTTTTATTGGGTCCGAGCTATTGAACAGAATGAATGAAAAATTGCTTTATATACTAATACTAATGTCCAAAATTGAAAAATTGCCAAACTAAAGGATGTTGATGGTAGAGCAGGTCTCTCTGGCTATATCAGTTGATTATTTCCATAAAAGTTTTATTGGGTCCAAGGTATTGAAAATAATTCATGAAAAATTGCTTTATAAACTAGTAATAATGTCCAAAATTTAAAAATAGACTATCTAAAGCATGTTGATGGTAGAGCAGGTCTCTCTGAAACTATCAGTTGATTATTTCCATAAAAGTTTTATTGGGTCCAAGGTATTGAAAATAATTCATGAAAACTTACTTTAGAAACTAGTAATAATGTCCAAAATGGAGAAATAGCTAAACTGATGGATGTTGATGGTAGAGCAGGTTTCCCTGAATCTATATCAGTTGATTATTTCCATAAAAGTTTTATTGGGTCCGAGCTATTGAACAGAATTCATGAAAACTTGCTTTAGAAACTATTAATAATGTCCAAAACTTAAAAATAGATAACCTAAAGGATGTTGACGGTAGAGCAGCTCTCCCTGAAGCTATATCAGTTGGTTATTTCCATATCAATATTATTGGGTCCAAGTTATTGAGCATTTTTGATTGACAAATGCTTTATATACTATTAATAATGTCCAAAATTGAAATATTGGAAAACTAAAGGATGTTGATGGTAGAGCAGTTGTCCCTGAAGCTATATTGGTTGGTAATTTTGATACGAGATATTGACATTTACGACGGTGCCTAAACCCTCGCATCGTAGGAAAGCAGTTTTTCCCGATCTTTTCGACTCCGAAAGATTAATATGAAGCCGAAATGGAAAAACAAGGAGTGTTGCTTGTTCGCTATCGCCAGCAGATTCAGAATATGTAATTGCTGTCTTTCTGGTTGGTTTCGTTGATGAGGTATTGACGTTCAAAGTCCGAATCTTGAATATATAGCTAACTTCACCGCAGTTCCTTTCACGTGACCTATACTAGTCCAAAAACGTCCTCTGTAGCGTCCAATGTATTGCCTAAATCCTAAAACGTATTCATGATTTTTTTTTTCCTGCAGCTGTCCAGGCTGACATTGCTTTTCTTTTATTTTACTGTGGTTTTATAAATGGTTTATTTCTTTAAAATGTAAAATTGCTATACATGCACCCTCAGATCTGTGCTGCTGTAAAACACTTATCTGTAGCAGTGGACATGGCACGTCAAATGGCATCTTGGATTACCTATTGCATATTCCGTGTAAGAGGATACAGTTTAGGTTATTAATATCTTTTTCCGCTCAGATATAGTTGAATTGGATCTAGTGGTACTGTAGTTGTGTCAGTATTTTTTTTTAAAGAAAAGAAAACAAGAAAATGTATCATTTAATTGCCAAAAGAATCTTACTGTCTTGGATTCAAATGAAAGAGGAAACGTGCAATGGGCTGTTTTCCGTCTGCATTTCAGGAGATTGTTGTCATTGCCATGGATAAATGCGTAGAGGTTACAGTATTTAGTGTTGTCAAAAGTGCTTTCATCCACATTGCTAAGGCATGGTTGTTCCTGTTGTGAGGTCAATTCTCACATTGAACTGACAATAAAATGTCCTAACTGAGGAAAATGAGGAACTTTGGGTGAAGAATGGAAACCACTTATTATGGTGAGTTGGCAAATATTTTCTCAATTTCACAGTCAGAAGATAGGTATTCACAGTCTGACTAACTGACTAGTGACCACACCCTCTACTGAGGAGTACATGAATATGCTCAATGTAAAAACATTTGTTTGTAATATGTACAGTGGATTGAAAATGTATTCACTCCTTTGGACTTCTTCACATTTTGTTATCACGTCTGATAGAACTTGATTTCATAGTGATTTCATAGGGTTTTATCAACAATCTCCACAAAATAATGTAATAAGCTAACATTGTTTAAACTATAAGTGAAAGGTATATACCAATATTCCTTAATTAGTTTGTATAATTAAGTATTCACGTCCCTGAGTTGTCATGCTATAGTCATGTTACGAACAGTGATCATATCTTTGAGTCATATTTGGAGAATCTCTAACAGCTTTGCACACCTGAATTTGTGCAATACTTACACATTATTCTTTCCTAAAGTCTTCAGGCAATTTGAAGGTGTTCTAGATCCAGGGGCTGACTTATCATAAGGCAGTAGATGCAACTGCCTAAGGCGTCATACTATCAGGTAATATTAAATAATTAAAGTAATGCAGTTTGCAAGGCATTAGGAATTTTTGAAAAACAACTATTCAGTTGTTCCTTTGAGCTGCTGGTTGTGATTTATTCTACAGCTGGCTAATTAACAACTGTCTAGCCTGTGGGCACAAGAAACATACTGCAATGCTGCAGGAAGCATAGAGAACAATAAGACATGTTTTAGTACTGATCAGTGTTTTAAATAATTAATAAATTCAACTTATGAATTAATGTAATGAATGGACAATGCTTTATAATCAAATCTAAAAAAAACAAACTAACTATCATTAGGGGGTTGCTACAGTTTGTGAACAATATACCTACAATATCTGATCACACTCACTGCAGTCAAACGTTTCATCCCACTTTACAAACATTTATTTTCCCCAGTAGAGTATAAGTTGTGGGGCAAACGCGTCATCCATTGCTGCATTGCACCAACAATAAATCTTGCAGTACTATTTGACGGGTACTAATCAGTTATTGCACTTTTTTGATAATGGTTAATAATGGATTTACAAATGATTCAATAAACAATATTATATTAATTATAACATGTTTTCAAAAACTTTACAAATGTTACCTTAAATTATATTGTTACCAAAGTTAGCCCCATGAAATATTCATTATGTACCATTCAATTTTATAGGGAACAAAATAGTTTATGAAAAGTTTGTACAGTTACAAGGTTGATGTAATCCTTGCATGCTTTTAATAAATACTAATATACTAAATATTAGTGCTTAAATTAATCTGTTCCAATACATTTGGTGCCCTGAAAATGTGGTACCATGTTCGCTACCAGTGAATAATTTTAGAACACCATCAATTTTTCCAGTTTTTAAAGAAATTCACACAGTTTCATGTCTTAATGTACCCTGAAATTAAAGCATAGAACAGAAACAATTGGAGACACTTTTTCTTTTTTTTTTACACTATTTATCAAAAATGTTGCCTCATCAAAGTAGCCACCTTTTGCAGAAATTACAGCCGAACACTGGGTGGGTGTCTGTAACAGCACTTTGTGACAACTGGTGTGAAAAGGTGTGAAAAGGATTTCTAAAATAAATTTGATTGCTTTGAACACACTTGTGGAATTCTTTCTATGATGGAAATCAAATATTGCTCTGAAAGTTTTTCTCAACACTTTTGCGGAGGTTGCCACAAATGTGTTACACTTGTAGGTTGCTTTTCTATCACTCTTGGGTGTGCCAGACTGCTTCCTGTCAGAGGTTCCTCCAGCTTCCAAGAGCTTTTTCATGGACACCTTGGTTTTCTTAGCAATTTCTCCAAAGGAAGACCTACACTTTTAAAGGTTATAATGGTCTGTCTGTCTTCCTTTGTAATTGTCTTTTTCTCACCATTATTTGAGCAATTTACTACTTCCTGCTGTGCTATACTGTCAAAATAATGCTTAAGAAGGTGTAGTAACACAGTCTGTTCCAACACTACTTATATACAGACAGAGTAAGTAATCAACAAAAGAAATTGAAGGAATTGAACCTGTAGGAACTGTTAACAACTTTCAAGGCATAATTTACTCCCATTGCTGAGGAACAGCTGTAAGTTGTTAACACATTACTTGTTCCTTGTAAAAGGCCTTTGTTAAACTGTAACTCTGAGATGTACATCATTTTTCACTTCATGCTGACCTACACTTTTTTGCCTCTAGTAGTTCACCGTTGCACCATTTCAGGTTATTCACTGGAATTGAACTGCCTAAATTTAAAAATAAAATCAGTCTCTTTGGATAGGGGAGATCTGGAGGAGTACGCCGGGATTTGAATGGTGTAAATCGGACACTTCTAGCCCGAGCAGCGGCCTGGAAGTGGAAAAAAGTACACGGACCAATGCAGCCTACTCTCTTCAACAGTGAAATGTGTAACAGCTCCTGCACGGGAAAACAATTGGCAAAAATGACTTGGGAACCACAGGGCGGCCAAGGTGTGGGTGGTCTCTTTGGATTGGGGTGATCCGGAGGAGTACACAGGGCTTTGAATGGTGTAAATCGGCCACTCTGAGACCGGAAGTGGAGAAAAGTATATGGACCAATGTAGCCTACTCTTTCAACAGTGGAATTTGTAATGTCTCTTGCATGGGAAGCGTACATCGCACAGACTCACGGGAGGACTCATTGGAAAGCGGAGATGCCACAGATTACGCCAAGCTTTTAATGCTGAAATTCGAATGCTCTACTCCTAGCAGGAGCGGTAGCCTCTGGACTGTTTTCTTTTGCTTTTCTGAACAAAGATAAACACCAATTGTCAAAAATGACTTGTACCAGCTCCTGCATGGGCACCGCAAGGCGGACGGAGGTGTGGGGGGTCTCACTGGATAGGGGGGTCTCGTTGGATAGGGGAGATCCCACAGAGTTACCCAGGCTTTGAATGTTGTATATTGGTCACTCCTAGCCAGAACAGCCACCATACTGATTTTTTTGCATTTCTGACAGTATTAAAAAAATAATTGTCAAAAACAGACTTTTATGGCTTGTTGGATAGGAGAGATCCAGCAGAGTTACCCAGGCTTTGATTAGTGTAAATCGGATACTCCCAGCCTGAGCAGTGGCCCCCGGAGTGACCCCCAGAGCCCTATGGTTCCCATGCAGGTGTCAGTACAAGTCATTTTTGACAGTTTTTTCTTTCTTTGTTCATTTCTCAGAACAATTATAGACTGATGAGTTTCAGAGGAAAGTTCTTTGTTTCTGGCCATTATGTAATCGAATCCACAAACACAGAAGATACTGAACAAGTCTAAAGAAGGCACGTTTTATTTCTTCTTTAATCAGCACAACAGTTTTCAGCAGTGCTAACAATCGCAAAAGGGTTTTCTATTGATCAATTAGCCTTTTAAAATGATAAATTTAGATCAGCAAACACAACGTGCCATTGGAACACAGGAGTGATGGTTGCTAATAATGGGCCTCTGTAAATCTATGTAGATACCCCATTGAAAATGTTGGATTGCAGAGCACTTCAATAAAAACCCTGAACCCGGCCGCAGGTGGCAGGGCATCCACATGTTTTCAGTTGTCTACATGTACGTGTCATTGTTGCTATTCCTGTATTTGATTTGCACATGCCGACTTGCACCTTAAACTTGCCCTCACTGCAGATTTTGAACTGCCACTGTACTTGCATTTCCTACTGTTACATACAGTACACATCTACTTCGGGAACCTGATTGCTGCAATCCCTGCATTTCAGTTGCACATGCTACCTTATTCCTTCAATTTGCCTCGATTGCAAATTCAGAATGCCATTGAGAATTGCCACGTGTACATACATTATACTTTATACTTGTAAATGTCCTGTAAATTTGTAAATTTTCCACTGCACATTTAGAATTGCATTTGCATTAATTGCACATCCACACATTCCACTTGTACATACATATACTTAATTCTTGCACATTTTCTGCCCTCCTCTATTTGCACTTCTGGTTAGACACAAACTGCATTTTATTGTACTGTACTTGTACTGTTCAATGACAGTAAAGTTTAATCTAATCTAATAATCTAATCCAAGCCATTACAGACTACCGGCCAAAGAACCCTACCCCCACAGCCTGCGACGTCTCCTTCACCGACAAGTTAAACAGGTTCTACGCTTGGTTCAACAGGGACAACAAAGAGCCAGCCATTAAAGCTGAACTCCCTCCCGACTACCCTGTAACCCTAACCCCTAACCCCAACCCCCCAAACTATTCACTGCAGATGTGTCATCTGCACTGAGCGGGGTGAATGCACGCAAGGCTGCCAGTCCTGATGGCGTCCCCGGGCGTGTGTCTTAGAGCATGAGCTGGCCAGCTGGCCAAGGTCTTTACTGACATTTCAACTTGTCACTGGCCCAGGCGGTTGTTCCAACGTGCTTCAAGACCGCAACCATTGTGCCAGTGCCGAAGCAGTCGACTGTGTCTAGCCTGAATGACTTCCGACCTGTCGCACTCACCCCTAAGTCCTACCTCCCCCCAAGACTGGATCCCTACCAGTTTGCCTACGGGTTGAACAGGTCTACAGAGGACGCCATCTCCACAGCTTTACACTCAGCCCTGACCCACCTGGACAAAACCAACACCTATGTGAGAATGCTATTCATAGACTTTAGCTCAGCATTCAACACAGTCATCCCCTCTAGGCTGGTCAACAAACTCCATGACCTGGGGATCAGCCCCTCTCTCTGCAACTGGACTTTGGACTTCCAGACCCCACTTCCTAACCAACAGACCCCAACAGACCAACACCTCCTCCACCCTGATCCTGAACACTGGTGTTCCACAAGGCTGCGTGCTGAGCCCCCTCTTCTACTCCCACTTCACCCATGACTGCGTTCTTGTACACAGTTCTAACACCATCGCCAAGTTCGCAGACGACACCACGGTGGTAGGCCTGATCAGTGACTATGACGAGTCAGCCTACAGGGAGTTTAAGTGCCTGGCGGCATGGTGCGCTGACAACAATTTGGCCCTCAGTGCAAAGAAGACCAAGGGGCTCTTCCTGGTTTACAGGAAGTCCAAAGGCAGTCACGCCCCAGTTCTCATTGATGGGAGAACATCGTGTGTCCAGCTTCAAATTCCTGGGTGTCCACATTTTTTGAGGACCTCTCCTGGACCCTCAACACCTCAACCCTGGTCAAAAAGGCGCAGCAGCACGTGTACTTTTTGAGGAGGCTGAAGAAGGCCTGCTTGTCTTCCCAGATCCTTGTGAACTTGTACCGCTGCATAATTGAGCGCTTTTTGACGAACTGTGCCATAGTGTGGTTTGGCAGATGCTCCATGGCTGACCGGAAGGCCCTACAACGGGTGGTGAAAACCTCCCAGCACATCACTGGTGCCCAGCTCCTAAGCGATGTCTGCGCTAGGCGCGCGGCATCATCAGATACGCTTCACACCCATGCTACAGACTGTTTGCCCTCCTACCATCAGGCAGGCAGTACAGGTCTCTTCGTTCCCACACCAGCTGGCTCAGGAACAGCTTCTTCCCATCTATTGTAACCCTGCTGAACTCTGTGACCCATCACTAACCATGCCCACCCGCCCACCGCTTAGTACTGCCTCTCAGGGACCTTGTTGCACTAGTTGTAACTTGTCTACATTGCTGCTATCCCTGCATTTCAGTTGCACATGACACCTTGCACCTTCAGTTTACTTGCACTGCAGATTTAGAATTGCCATTGTACTTGCTTTACCTTTTTTCCGATGTTCCATACACATGTCCATCTCGGGAACCTCATTGCTGCTATCCCTGCATTTCAGGTGCACAGACCACCTTACACCTCCAACTTGCTTGATTGCACAGTCAGAATTGCCATTTGTACTTGCATTTGCCTCGTTGCACAACTATTCATTCCCACTTGCACATACATATACAGTTGTGCTCATAGGTTTGCATACCCTTGGAGAATTGGTAATATATGTTCCATTTGTAAAGAAAACACGAGTTAGCAGGCAAAAAGACATGTCTTTTATTTCTTGTGGGATTCACATTCAACTGTAGGTCATAACAGAATGGTACAATCATAAAACAAAACATGGCAACAAAGAAAAAAATGAAATGACCCCTGTTCAAAAGTCTGCATACCCTTAATTCTTAATACAGTGTATTGCCCCCTTTAGCATCAATGACAGCATGCAGTCTTTTGTAATAGTTGTCTGTGAGGCCCCAAATTCTTGCAGGTGGTATAGCTGCCCATTTGTCTTGGCAAAATGCCTCCAGGTCATGCAAAGTCTTTGGTCGTCTTGCTTGAACCGCACATTTGAGATCTCTCCAGAGATCTGGAGAGATGATATTAAGGTCATGATATTAAGGTAAGGCGACTGTGATGGCCACTCCAGAACCTTCACCTTTTTCTGCTGTATCCACTGGAGGGTCAACTTGGCCTTGTGCTTAGGGTCATTGTTGTGCTGGAAAGTCCAAGAGCGTCCCATGCGCAGCTTTCGTGCAGAAGAATGCAAATTGTCTGCCAGTATTTTCTGAAAACATGCTGTATTCATCTTGCCATACATTTTCACAAGATTCCCTGTGCCTTTAGAGCTCACACACCCCCAAAACATCATTGAGCCACCACCATGCTTCACAGTGAAGATGGTATTCTGTTCACTATAGGCCTTGTTGACCCCTCTCCAAACATAGCGCTTATGGTTGTGATCATATAGCTCTATTTTGGTCTCGTCACTCCAAATTACAGTGTGCCAGAAGCTGTGAGGCGTGTCAAGGTGTTGTCGGGCATATTGTTACCAGGCTTTTTTGTGGCATTGGCACAGTAAAGGCTTCTTTCTGGAAACTCGACCATGCAGCTCATTTTTGTTCAAGTATCATCGTATTGTGCTCCTTGAAACAACCACACCGTCTTTTTCCAGAGCACCCTGTATTTCTTCTGAGGTTACCTGTGAGTTTTTCTTTGTATCCCGAACAAATTTTCTGTCAGTTTTGGCTGAAATTTTTCTTGGTTTACCTGACCTTGGCTTGGTAACAAGAGATCCCCAATTTTCCGCTTTGGATATCTTTTTATATCCTTTTCCATCTTTATAAAGTTCCATTACCTTGTTACGCAGGTCTTTTGACAGTTCTTTTCTGCTCTCCATGGTTCAGTATCTAGCCTGCTCAGTGCATCCACGTGAGAGTTAACAAACTCATTGACTATTTATACACAGATACTAATTGCAATTTAAAAAGCCACAGGTGTGGGAAATTCACCTTTAATTTCCATTTTCACCTGTGTGTGTCACCTTGTGTGTCTATAACACGTCCAAACATTCAAGGATATGTAAACTTTTGATCAGGGCCATTTGGGTGTTTTCTGTTATCATTATGATTTAAAATGAAGCCAAACAACTATGTGATAATAAATGGCTTCATATGATCACTATCCTTAAACAAAAGACAGTTTTTTTGCATGATCAGTCATATTTTCAAAATCAATGCCAAAATTTCACAATTTCTGCCAGGGTATGCAAACTTATGAGCACAACTGTACTTAAGACTTGTAAATCTGTAAATTGTCTGCCCTCCCCTATTTGCCTTCATTGTTAATTTAGAATTGCCATTTTGTACTGTATTTGCCTTCACTGCACATCTATACATTCCACTTGCACATACACTTTACTTAATACTTGTAAATTTCCTGCCCTCTTTTATTTGCACTTCTGATTAGATGCTAACGGCATTTTGTTGTACTGCACTCATACTGTTCAATTACAATAAAGTTTAATCTAATCTAATCTAAAAAAAATGTGCAGTTTCCAGCAACAACAGTCATTTACAACATTAACAGTGTGGACACTGTATTTCTGATCAATTTGATGTTATTTTAATGGACGAAAAAATGTCCATTAAAAAATGCTTTTCTTTTGAAAACAAGGACATTTCTAAGTGACTCCAAACTTTTGAATGGTAGTGTAAATACCAGATTTTTTTTTTTGAAGAACTGTATTAAAAAACATTAGTTGGCCAATGAAACATTGAAACAGGATTCCATGGCCTATCCTGTCACTCAGAGGTTTCATGATATAGTTTAACATGTAGACACATGTCACAGCACACACACTACACTCTGTGATCACACAATGCTTTCCATTATTATTTCTCACCTTTATTCACAAAGCTTGTAATAATATTCTACAGTAAAACAGAAATGTAAATATTAAAGTATGGCAGTAGTAGACTATTTCTATACAATCCTTGCATGTTTTGATTTTGTTGTTCCTTTAAGGATTTCATTAAATGTTTACTTTGTCTGTGATATTAAAACCTGTGGGCTTTTCTAGTGTACAACAATGTGCTACTGTTTTATTTACTACTCCCTGGGACAATTAACTGGGTCTGTGCTTGGATTCCAAAGGGGTGGACAAATACATTTAGACAAGCCTTGATAAATAATACAATACAAACAACAGGGTAAAACAGTATGAAATATTGATCCAAAAGGAGGTGATACCAAGACTATCAACTTAAGTCACCTACTGCTAAAACTGACTTTGAAAGAATCAAAATGAGAAAGACTACGACAATGACGATGGTGCGTCACAAATCCTGTGACCAGATAAAGGATGGGGTTTTGCACAGCTGTCCTAACTGGGGAGGTACCGTTTGTTTTCCCCAGGGAATGGAAACTCAGGGACAGAGTTGAAATGTCCTGTTAGGAAGATGGCGACTGTTCCGATGGAGAAGAGTGCCATGGCCACCCAGAAACACACCTTGTCAATCATCTTCCCGATCAATACCCAGTTCTCCATTTCCTATAGGACAGTTAATAGTGAGTCAGAAGTGGGATGATAATAACTAATTTCCTTCTATCACAGTTTCTCAGCTATCAGCTCATTTTGGGATTGAATTCAGTATCATTATAATATTGCCCTATCATTATAATATTGAACTGTATCATGAAACCAGACCCTGTTAGACACCAACACCCCAGGAGTAATACTTACTGATCCAATGTTATTTGTTTGCTTTGTGCTCTCAGCAATGCAGTTGCAGGCATCCACACATTCCTTGATCTCAGGAGCAGCTTGTGCGAGGCTCTTGTACAGACTGGCTGTGGTGCTCACATCAATACCATCCACTAGAGGGTAGCAGAGATTAATACAGTCACCAAGGTATGCTGATGACAGACCACAGTACACTCTCTATCTCCTCTCCATTTCCTATTGATTGTGACACTTATTTACAACAACAATTAAAACCAAAATGCTTTTTCTATACCAATAACCATATGAAATTAGTTATTCCAATTATCCCAGATATTTGTCCAGAAAATGTCTTTCTGTATAATATACTGTAAATAACGTCTAAGTACTACTAAAATACAGTAAATAACTACTTAGTGCTACTAAATTCCTGTATATAACTACTTAGTAATATTAATATAGTCTATTTTGTATTTTTTTCTTTAACTTTTAGTTAAACAATTCAATGACAACCTGGCCAAATTGCAGGCAGATGGCAGTGTTGTAGATTACATCTAACGTACTGAGCAGATTTTTGACAGCAAGCCTAAAAACTATATTACCATAATTTTACAAGTGTCCAATTCTGCATTTAACTTTAGACTGGGTATAGGCATGAAAGGTGGGTGATATAGGTATTAAATGAGAGGGAGCATGTCAGGGTTGGCCCAGGAATCAAATCTTGAGGAACACCCAAATATACCACCAGAGGTGTGGACAGCAAGCCCTCAGATTTAAAACATTTTAAATATTCAGAAAACTCGTTTGCAAACCTGGCTAGAAATTTCTCAGAGAACTCTTGTTGCTAAGCATATTGATAAGGATGTAATGGTTGACAGTTTCAAATACTTTTGTCAAATCAATAAAAACAGCATCAGAACACTATTTTTGTCTAAAGCAGATATGAAATCATTTAAGTCCTTTAGAGCTGATACAACCATGGCCAGATCTGAAGCCTGACCATAAAGAAAATGCTATGAGACTTCAGGTGGCATGTTTGTTGACAAGATATTCAAACACAAACAGGGCAGGGTTATGACGACGTTAACAGTCATCAAGTTTTTTGCCCCCTTTGAAAGTTTCTTGCCCCCTTTGAAAGGAAGATTGACGGCAGCAGATTACATTACAGCCATCTGTCATTAAAGGTGTTGGAAGCTGGTAATACTTTGAGATAATTGAGGTCACAACAGGGCTTCACGTCGTCCAGCCCTAATGATTCATAAGGGTCCAATCTAAACAATTCCTTGCCCACCTCATTTACCAGTACTGAATGACATTAAAAACAAGTTGTGCTCTGAGGGACAAATCTACAGGTGGAAAATGTAGCATTGTTGGCAACAGAAGTAAGCAGGGCAGATACAAAAGCATGACTAACCCTAACACAGTGGCTGTTGAAGCTCTAAAACATTTTAGATTTATCAGTAGACTCTATGTTCTCATGGAGTTCTGTAGGTAGCCAACATATAACTACTTAGTAATACTAATATACATTACAGAACAACTATCTATAAAAAAAAAATATCAGAAAGGAGACTGCGATTCATTTAACTTGTGTGTGGCACAACTGTTTCTGCATTACCTAACTCCAAAACGGTGTGTTCCCCCCATGCGCTATTCTTCCCACTCTACTGGCATCGCTTTCCTTAATCTTACCAAATGATCGCGTGAGGCCGTGCCTCTCTCTCTGTTTGTCAAACATCATCTCGCTTCGTGGTTGTTTCAGCACATACTCCTCCGCTCTCTGCATTAGGCCGAACGAGCTACGCCGTCGCTCCCTTACTCCATTTACCTCTACCTCCGCCTCTTCGTCCTCCACCAGAGGGGCTATGCCCAGGAATCGAGGGACAACATCCAGGAAGAACTAAATGGAGGAGAGGAAAGATGGATGTGGGATAAGTTAAAAAATAAGATATTTGTTCAACTCAAGTAGTGTCATCATGTTGGATTATATCATAATTCACATTACATTTACTTTGTCAAGACAGTCTTTGTTTAGGCAATTGTATTAGAAGCCTTGATTTTAGTTTTGATTTAATATTCCCACTGTGTTCCTATCCACCTGTACCTAGGCTGTAGCCAATAAGAGGCAATATGCGTTTTAATAATGACAGTTGTCATGATAAAGGCTTTTTGACTTTCAAATCTACACAGGTGCCTGGACTTGGATAATTCTTATTTTTTCTGTTAACACTTTATTTGGATAGTCAATCTTTAGATACTTTACTATCTATCTATAGGCTATGAACAAAATGTCCGTTAACTGCTAGCACTAACCTTAAACCTCATCCTATCCCTAATCTTAAACCTTTTCATAACCCTTACCCTACAACTTACTCTAAACCTTACCCTAACCTTAACTTTAGCCAGCATTTACGTTGTTTTTTCATAATTTGTCAGTAGTATTAATACCTGTAGATCAGCTATCCCAATAAAGTGTAAGCCTTTTTCTTTTCATTGTATACATACATGTTTGATCGTGTAGGACATGTTGTGGGTATTGGGACTGCGAAGAGAGATATTGAGCACCACAATTTGGTTGGTGGCGATTAGTGTGGTCACAGACATGACAAAGATGAGATACCTGGAAAGAGAAGAACAGACAGTTGTGGGTGGAGAGGGGATTGGGCTGTCTTACGGAGTAACACACAAATACGTAAGCCAGTAAGAAAGACAGGAATGAAGAAACAAATGAGAAACAAATGCAGTGACTATAATTAGGTCTCCCTCTCTCACAAGGAATCATCAGGCAAACATATCCAGTTAAATTTTCACTCACTTGCCAATGAGTGGGACATTGAGAGAGGTTTCAGGGACTTTCTGAGCAATAAGAAAAAGGAAGACAGTCTGAGCCAGCAGAACAGAGATGGACACAGTCAACTTCTGTCCCCCAGCTGTGGCAACAGAGAGTCAAAGGGGAACATAAGGGACTGTAGTGCTTTTCCTGTTATCATCATCATAGACAACAGACATATTATACTCAAGCAAATGCAGGCATAACATGTGAGTGCTCAAGTGGATGCCAGTGGATGCATGTGGATAGCTGGGATGTAGAGACCTATTGACATTCTCTGCCGCAGGCAAACCAAGTCCAAGTGAAATCCAAAATACCATGCTTTCTCTTCCCAACAACCATCAAATCTATGTTGAGCATTTCTTAAATTGAATTAATATGCATATGTTTTTTGTCATACTGCATTTTTATCTTCACCAGTACTATATACCTCCCTTCCTCCACAGTTAGTAGTAGCAGTTCCACCTACCCTGTGCAGGTAAAAAGTAGGCCAGCACTACCAGGGAGGAAATGAGTGAGCAGGGCAGGATTATGTTGATGATGTAGAACAGAGGTTTCCTCTGAATAACCAGGTTGAAGGAGATCTCCTGGTACTCCAGGTCATCAGGAGTGTAGCGTGAGTTGGTCAGCTTCCGAGCTGGTCGGTGCTTTATGGCCCACTCACCATTCTCTGACAGGGTTAAACAAACACACTGGGATGAGCTGAAGCTCTTTTCATCGAGCCATGGTTATTTAAATAGAATGTATACAAATACATAAAAGACCATTGCAACAGTAGTGTGTATAATACCAGTGAAGGCCTCAGGATCGATGTCCACCCACTCAATGGGCTTTTGGCTTTCTTCGTCAACAGCAAGTATGATCTCCAACTCATTTGCACTGTATGTCTGGGACCTGAAGACTAAGGTGCAGTTCTGGTAGTCAAAGGGAAAGTAGGTGATCTCTATTGCACATGTGCTACGGTAGATAGCTGGAGGGAGCCAGTACATGTACCCACTGGAGTAGATCAACACATTGGCATAATACGCCACATCAAACTTGCCATCAATGCTGCAGAGATTGGAAGGGAAGAGGGGAATCAGAGCGGTGTAATGATAGGGTGGGAAATACGGTGAGAAGAATTTAAGAGTCCATATGGCCAAAACAAAACAGAGCCAAAGGAGGTAAATCAAGAAAAGGGAAAATATGAAAGCCCTTCTCTACTGGCTCACTTGTTCTCAAGAACGATGTCAGGGAGCCACACTGTGTTGTAAGGCACACGGATAATCTCAATGCCAAAATACTCCGACGTGTTCCAGGCCAGACGGAGATCATTCCATTGCTAGCAAGGGATTGGCACAGATGAGAAAGTTTAAGAAAATTGACATAAGTATGCAAGTAATACTGAGAAATAAATTGATGAGGTATGAAACAGGGTGACAAAAACTCACAATCTCAATCCAAACATTAGTTGTGAGAGTCTCTTCCTTTTCATTCTGTAACAGAAGAGATAATATGATTGACCAATGCAGAAATGTGTTCACAGTAATCACAGTAATCCCATTATTACTGCAAATATAGTATGTATTTATCAAAATGTTCTACTGTTACAATGAAAACATTTGAAACAGAAATCTGTAGAAACATTACATTATGCAGTTTATTGAAGTGTGCACAATTACAGTGTGTATAATAAATTGTAAGAGTAATTTCAAATTATTCTGAAAACATTTTCAAAGGAAATTCACAGAAGTACTTTACTTTGGTAATGTTATTTTTCATTTTCTATCAAAGTTTTGAGGTTTAATATAGGATTGATATGCTACACAGGTACTGTATGTAATGTGTGTTGTATGACAATATATGGCAGCAGGTAATGTATGGAATGTGTTTAGTATAATTTTGCTGCAGCAGGTACTGTATGTAATGTGTGTAGAATTACATTATGCTGCAGCAGGTAATGAATGTTATTTGTGTGGTTTTGACATTAAGCTGCAGCAGGTACTGTATGTAATATGTGTAGAATTACATTATGCAGCAGCAGGTAATGTATGTCATGTGTTTAGTATCATTTTGCTACAGCAGGTAATGTATTTAATGTCTTCATTGTGAGATTATCATGCAGCAGGTGTGGCCTGTCTCTCACCAGGGATATAAGGTTAGTGAGGATCAGCTTGACCTGAACCTCTACCTTGTCTGTAGGGTGTGCCGCTGGACGAATGTTCTTGTTGTAACCTTTGAACAGGTCTCCAATCAGTTTAGACTCCTCATTACAACTCACTGAAGCAGGCAGGTGTGAAGAGAGAGAAAGAATAAAAAACAGAGACCCATTTGAATTTTAAAGTATTTTATAATCACACCCTATGACTTCAGAATTGCATTAGGAGCATATTTATATGGCAGTGCACAGCCTTACCTATGGATCACCTCACTATACAGTACAACCAAGTGTGTGTAATGAACATATTGCAATCTACAGCCTTGGATCTTGGGTCTGACGTTTTGACACATTTTCTTTTTACACATTTAAAGAATGCATGCTTGGCACAGAAACGTTTTTCCAGAGTTAAGTGAAAAGCAGTAATCCATTTGAGCTCAGATGTGGTAAACTGAATTGGCTTTATAAATAGTTACTTTACCTCAGTCAATGTTCTCTAATATGAGTTACCCAATTTCTTTAATACAATATTCATACTTATATGCATTTTATTGAATTTGTATAACAACATTCTCACCTTGTTCAGCATCTAAAACTGATATGGAATCATTCCATTATTTGTATCCATTTGCCTCATATCCATTGGGGGACTATTATTTTGAAATCCAAATGCATACTCCACTATTGGGGCTGATCATTATTGTGGCTTTCTTCACAAGGGTAATGCAGAGTACCATAAAATTAATTATTATAAAACTTAGTGGCACCATTTCAGGGCCAACAGACCTGGAATAATCAGTGACAAATTGCTATAGTCACCCAATGAACCGATATTTATTGACATAATTGGCATCTAGGAATGTCAACCCTGACACCATTTTGTAATGAAGTTCTGTCACTTCGCCTATAAAAAGATTGCATTTGCATCACAGGGACAATATAAATGGTGTCCCAATGAGACAAAAAATATTGAGCTGATTGTTCTACAGTACATCAGTGGTAGGCAATATTGACACTGGAGGTGTGAAACACTGTTTTTTTTATTCCCATCTAATCAGAGAATGATACAGACCTGGGACATCAGGTAAGCATAATTAACTACCAGGTACAGTAGAATCAAAAACCAAAAAGGTTTTTTGGCCCTACAGGACCAGAGTTGCCTTTCCCTGGTGTACATAGAGAGGTGCCATTTACAAGATCAGTGATCCTGACCATGACAAAAAATAATCAATATACACACTTACCTGGTACTGTCACACCCCAGAGCAGGCCTACAGCTGCAACAAAGCACATCCAAAGGGAATGCGTTGCCATCGCAAAGTTAAACGATCTTTACGCACAGTTCCAGATTTGAGTGAAGTACAAATTGGAAGAAAGCGAAAGCGAGAGGTTATTTCCGAATGGCTTGTCGTCTCACTCCTCCAGCTGTCGCAAGCCACGGGTCGTGTTACACAGCAGCCAGGAACCCTAAACTAGTTCTTAAAGTCACATTCGGGTCGTTCACAGTAATCATTAATATGCTGTGTGGTGGTAATGAAAATAGCACAGAATATAAAGGTCATTATTCTGCTTGATATGTCAGTGAGTTTAAAATGATTGGAAATGCAGGCTGGAACGCAAGTGTTCATCCACAAATTTGCATCTCTGTTGTCCATGTAAGCCCATAGGCCAGAGACCACAAGTCCCCACTTCTAGAACATGTGTGTCTGTATGCGTATGTGTGCATGCGCGCATGTGTGTCGACGCTAGGGTGAGCAAGGTGAACAGGTGATGCGGGGGCCCAGTTTGGAAACCACTGCCCTGCTCCTACTTTACCCGAGCAGTGTATAAATAGTGAGGTGCTGCGCGCCTTGCAGCGTTGCGATGCAGGGCACCAGAAACAAGGTTAGTGTCAACAGGGTTGTGCTGGCCGGGGGGTTTGTCATGATGGGTGTGCCTGATATGACACGTGCATTTGTTTGTCTGATTTCAACATTCGACATGTGAAAAGGTGTGAAATTCCTTTTCAATGTACTTTTAAAATGGTTTACATTTTTTTTAAATTAAATTGTCTCTGAGGTCTGTTACAAAACAACACGAGGGATTTGGTAATTAGGATGTTATACTCATTTTATTATTTGTAAGTGGAATATGGATTGCATGAGTTAGGTCACAAAAGTGCCCTGAGGTTAATCGGTTTATTTGGAATTCCCCTTTTTCGCATGCTACCTGAAGCTTGCATGTGCTGAACGTGTTTAACAAAGCACCCCACTAGGCAAAACACACATGCTACAGTTCATTAGTAACATCTACTCTCAAATTTGTTTACGGTATCTATTATTGTCCTGTTTAAAATACTGTCTAGTCTTTGGGAGCATGAATCTGTTGTTTTATATAAAAACACTTACATGACATTGAAGCCACGTAATTTATGGACGTCAGTTATATCAGCTATGGAGAGATAAAATTCCAATCATATCAACATATCAGTACCATGGGACTACGTTGGATCTGACATTTTGAGTTATTCACATGAATTGCTCTTTAATTGGTCCTCTTTTGGTCCCAGATTTGTGCGAGAAATTGTGTGAATCATACACAAAAATACTAATTAACTCAATACAATACATTTTTGGATATAGCCTTATGTTCAAGTCCGTGATTGTTCATATCATAGGTTCTTGTCCCCATTTCACTGACCTTCCTTGTCACCTTTCAGAAGAGAAATAAAGGTACACAACACACTTGTTTGTAGATCTCTAACTCATATGGAAATTAAAAAAAATCTAAGGGGCGTATTCTTGACAAGGAAGGTGAGTGAACAAAATGCAAGTGGTTTTAGAGGTACATGTCATCTGGATTGGACACTATTAAAAAAAGTTCATGTTACTTAGGTAATAGAGTTGTAATAATGCATGTAATTTCAAAATAAAATCAAGATTATGAATTCTGAAAATATAAGAAGTGTACCTTTCAGAATAGAGGTAACAGAACACACCACACTCATTTGTAGATCTCTAGCTCATATGGATAGTTAGCTATTAAAAAGGATTGTAAAGAAGGATAAATTCTGATAAAATCAACAAAATTGAAAATCTATGGCGCGTACTCTAGACAAGGAAGGTCAGTGAACAAAATGCAGGTGGTTTTAGAGGTAAATGTCACCTGGATTGGAAGCTATTAAAAAAAAGTTAATTTAAAATTCATGTGAATTAGGTAATAGAGTTGTAATAATAGATTTTTTTAAAAATAAAATCAAGATAATTAATTTGGAAAAAATAAGAGGGGTACCTTTCAGAAGAGAGGTAAAGGAACACACCACACTTGTTTGCAGATCTCTAGCTCATATGGATAATGAACTATTAAAAAACGTATTGTATAGAACAGGGGTGTCAAATTGGTTCCACTGAGGGCCAAGTGTCTGCAGGTTTTTGGTTTTTCCTATAAATTCGTTCCCAGTTCAGACCTAAGCAAACAGGTGAGGGTAGAAACTAACCGATTACTGACCTAATTAATCAATCAAGTACAAGGTGAGAGCGAAAACCTGCAGACACTCCATGGAACCAGTTTGAAACCTCTAGTAGAGAAGGATCAATTCTCATATAATCACCAAAATGTAAAAGGGCAAATCTAAAGGTCAGTGACCAAAAAGTGGTTTTAGATGTATGTCATCTCTATAGGAATCTATTAAAAAATGAAATATATGAGCTATAACAACAAAAATATATGTAGAAAATTATAGCTTTGTTTAATAACACAAGAAGTCTCTGTATTTATGATTTTCCTTTACAGGGGCGGGTATTATTAGGTTGACACAAAATAAAATATATTTTTTTAGTCACAATCAATCAGCGGTATTGCACTTTCATCTTTCAACTTCTGAACCGACATTCGACAGCCTTTTGCAACATTTTGGGCTCTGCTAATGTTTGATTTTCGATAAAATCAGAGGGTGTACCTTGCTCTATACCCTCATCAAATTGTATATATTTCACTGTTGTCTTTGTACAATTTTTTTTGGAAGAGGTATTGACGATCAAACTCTGAATATCAACCATAAAACCAAATTAAAAGTGATAGATGTTGTTGCCCTCACTGGATTCAAACCCGGGTCTCCCCATAGGCTTACTATAACACAGCTACTAAAGGTTGTAGCCAGTGAAGTTTTTATCTATCCGGAACAAATCCTAATGCATAATTTGCTTTGACTGTAACAAGATTTGAACACGGGAGCTTTTGGTTGCAGGTCCGCGTCTCTAACCACTACACTATTTAACAAGGGGTAGTCAGTCAGCCAGTCACTCACTCAGTAAGAGACATTTGCTGTTCTTGGCTGGCTCCGGTTACGCGGTCCGGCAAAAAGAGTGTTGTTAAGGCCCACTGGAGAGGAACCACATCCATGGAAAGGGTATTTGACAAGAATAACCAATTTACACATTGTATTGATAAATACTAAGCAGTTTGCTGACTTTGGGTGTCATAAACAAAATTACATACGTCAATTGATTACAAAAAAACTAACAAAGTGTATTCTCTTTGTTCAAACCTCATTTAATTTCTCCACGTTTATATTAAAATATGAATTATTTTTAAATGTTTAAACTATTTGCTGAATCGAGATTAAGATTTCAGAACCATATGGTTCTATTTGCGATTGCAGAGGCATTTTTTTAAAAGTATGACATACAGTTAGGTCCGGAAATATTTGGACACTGACACAATTTTCATAATTTTGGCTCTGTACGCCACCACAATGGATTTGAAATGACACAACTGAGATGCCATTGAAGTGCAGACTTTCAGCTTTATTTCAAGGGGTTGAACAAAAATATCATATGAAACATTTAGGAATTGCAACCATTTTCATACAGTCCCCTTATTTCAGGGGCTCAAATGTAATTGGACAAGTTAACACAATCATAAATAAAATGTTCATTTTAATTTTTTATACTTTGTCAAGAATCCTTTGCAAGCAATGACTGTTTGAAGTCTGGAATGCATAGACATCACCAAACGTTGCGTTTCCTCCTTTGTGATGCTTTGCCAGGCCTTTACTGCAGCAGTCTTCAGTTGTTGTTTGTTTGTGGGGTTTTCTGCCTTACATTTTGTTTTCAGCACATGAAATGCATGCTCGATCAGGTTGAGATCAGGTGATTGACTCAGTCATTGCAGGATATTCCACTTCTTTGCCTTAAAAAACTCGCAGTATGATTTGGGTCATTGTCCATCTGTAAAGTGAAGCGCTGTCCAATCAACTTCGCTGAATTTATCTGAATCTGAGCAGACAATATATCCCTATGCACTTCAGAATTCATCCGGCTGCTTCTGTCTTATGTTGCATCATCAATAAACACTAGTGACCCAGTGCCATTGGAAGCACTGCATGGCTATGCCATCACACTGCCTATACACTTTTTTACAGATGATGTGGTATGCTTCAGCTCATGAGCCGTTTTAAGCCTTCTCCATACTTTTCTCTTCCCATCATCCTGGTACAGGTTGACCTTAGTTTCATCTGCCAAAGAATGCTGTACCAGAACTGGACTGGCTTTTTTAGATGTATTTTTGGTTAAGTCTAATCTGGCCTTTCTATTCTTGAGGCTTATGAATGGTTTGCACCTTGTGTTGAACCCTCTGTATTTGCTCTTGTGAAGTCTTCTCTTTATGGTAGATAATGGATAATGATATGCCTACCTCTTGGAGTGTTTTTCACTTGGCTGGATGTTGTAAAGTTAACTTAGTGTTGCCCTTTTTGTGTTGCACAGCTCACCAATGTGTTTTTTTTTCTCAGAATGTACCAAACTGTTGATTTGGCCACTCCTAACATTCCTGCTATCTCTCTGATGGATTTTTTTTTTTGCAGCCTAAGGATGGCCTGTTTCACTTGCATTGGGAGCTCTTTTGACTGCAAGTTGGTTGTTCACAGCAACAGCTTCCAAATGAGAATGCCACACCTGGAATCAACTCCTGTAATTCCTAAACCCTTCCTCCAAATTGGATGTGAATACCCTCAAATTAAAGTGGAGAGACTGCACTTCAAGCCCATATTCATTATTGAATTGTAACTTAAATTTTGGTAAACAGCCAAAATAAAACTTGTGTCAGTGTCCAATTATTTCCGGACCTAACTGTATATTTCTAAACACATTTGCACAGGAGATATATTTTTTAATGTATTTGAACTTCACATGTAAACTGGGATTTCACTCCATGCGCTACATTTGACCAGGGTCCAATGTGTATCCGTTTTAATTTGGTTTCGGCCATAGCCCTAGCGCCTCACATGACTAACCCCCCCATCCTTCTCCAATGAATGCCCTTGCTTTCACTTTTCTCTCCTCCAACAAAAGCACAATTATTCATACCCCGTCCCCTCCTGAGCACATGAGCGTGATAAGTCCAGACTATTGAGTCCAAGGTCTTTGCCCCTCCTCCACTGTAACACCAGCACAGCCAGCCAGCGATAATAACCAAAGTCTATCAGTAATGGTGGTAATGGAAGACACCTACACTTCTTCCCTTTCAACTCAGACATCTCAGATGAGACCTATCTACATGATGTCATCATGTTCTGTCAGGGCATATCTGACATCATTGTGAAATGTTACAAACTATATGGCACAATTGTATGGCACTGTATCATGCACGCTAAGTACGTGTGTGTGTGTGTGTGTGTCTGTCTGTATATTTGTGTGTGTGCGCGCGCTGACCATCATTTGGATCAGAATGTAAACAGTATGGGCAAGATAACACTGAATGATAAACAAGCAACAGACAGGACAGGACAACAAACATATGTACACAGAGAACAACATTCTTTATTTACTGAACTATAACTTCTGTGGTTCTTTAATTACTGTTGTCAACCCCCCCAGCACCCACCCCCGTTGTTAGAGTTTTGGCAAGCCTGGACTTAGGATTGTATTTTTACCGGAAGCAGATGAGAGAAAAGTCTTGTTTGTGCAAACTGGAGTGGAGCTATGAAATAGTCATATGATTTTGGAGAGAAAGAGAGGGTGAGAGGGGGTTACTGTCGGTCAGGTTGAACAGTCCCTGCTTGCTAATCAGCTAGTGGCTAACTGAGCACAGCTAATCTCTGGACCCTTCTATTGAGCAACAAAACCGGTGACTAACACAGAGAGATCAACAGTTTGGCAAACAGAAGAGGGATCCAGCGGAGACAGAGTGAAAGAAAGTCCAAGAAGGACAGAGCAGAAGGACAGAGAGCAGCAGGAGTGATTCATTTAAAAAAGAGGAGCAAAAAGAAAAACAGGAACAGGATAAAAAATAAAGTGAAAGATTAAACTATTGTCCTGGGTGTGGCCAAAAAAAGCAGTGAGGCACGAAAGCAAAAAGAAAGCACCTTTTGTCCGGTATCTTGTGGATGAAGGTGTCAGATTAAGGGAGACAGCAGGGGTCAGAGTTAAAGGGGCCAGAAGAGACAGAGAGAAAGAGCGAGACAGAGACGGACGGAGATACAGAGACACTTGAGTAGGGAGCCTGTTCAAAAAGAGACGACTAGAAAAACTAACACAGGGCAGAAAGAGAGGTATGGATAGATAGAGGCTGGCAGGCACCAGATCCAGGGGGAGAGGGGACTTAGAGGGCCAGACAAACGCACGCAGTAAGCATGGGGGTAAAGGGCAAGGCTGCTGTGGCTATTGTGGTTCTACTGTTCTTCCTTGGCTTCATGTGGCTCCGTAAGTATCATTATGTCTTTTCAGAAAACATTTAGGGAATTCTGTTTGTTTTAGTGAGTGTAGGACTGTGACTGAAGCTAGTAGTATGTGATTATCTGTGTGTGGCTGAGTAGCCTCTACTGCAAACTCAAAACGTCAAACATGTTTTAGCCATGCCTCACTTGTTTGTAATGTATAGAATAATATTACACAGTTTCTTCTGGGAATCAGTAGATGTTTTGATTTACTCTTGTGGTAGTAGGGCGGCTGGATAGGCTACACCACACAACATACCTCTGTTCTAACTTCATCAAGAACCAGACGTTTTAGTTGCAGTGATGAAAACCTGCATTAGAATAGAGGAAGAGAAAGCGGTGAATGAAAAAGAAACATTCCAGAAGAGAGATTAGTCAAACACAAATAAACAATAAATTTTGCAGCCAGTTCCCAACTGTTTATTAAGAGAGTAGTGAAACACAAAGAAATCTTCCACTTATAAACATTTGACTGTTTTTATGCTGCCAGAATGTTCTATGATCTCTTGTACACAAGTTTGCAATCATTAATTGAATTACTTATGTTATTTAGATCGATAGCATTGGTCATGCGCCCCCCATTATTACAGATGTTAGTCCCATGATATAAGACAAAAGGCATGAGGGATGTAATAAGCCACAATTACCCACATTGGGGGTACACCTCGCCCTGTGGAGGTCATGGCCCTGTAAGGCAGCTTGGTAGAATGGTCACAAAGAAGGCTACAGTCTTATAACTTCGTCAGTATAAATCATGCCTCTCTAACAGAGCTGAGTGAGGTTTTGTCACATTCCTCTGGGATTATATTCCCACAATGAAAGTCTGCTGCTACCCCAACTAAAAAGGTTTAATTTAACATTGAGATACTTGCTAAGCTAAAGGACAGAGCTGCTACACACTGGGCTGTTGCAGACAACCCAAAGGCTACAGACCAGGACAGCTGGTACCTCAGCAAAGCCATGAAACAGGCGAAAGGACAATATAGGAACGTGGTGGATGAGGCTCAGATAGCCTGTGGCAGGGGCTACAGTCCATCACTGGTTACAAAGGAAGAATTTGCCATGAACATCTATGCTTTGACAAAAAAAAACACACCATGCATTAGTGCCCCCAGAGTCCCGGAGGACTGGGTGGTCTCGCTCTCTGATGTCCGAAACTTTTAATCAGGTCAACATCTGAGGCCTGGTCAGATTCCAGGGAGTGTTCTCTAATCATGTGCAGGCCAGCTGGCTAGCATCTTAACATTCATTTTGAACCTTTCGTTTTGACAGCCTCCAATCCCGTATGTTTAAAGATGACCATTGTCATTTCTGTCGCTAACAACTATATATCTACCTGCCACAATGACCACTCTCTGTAACATATCTGTGATCATGAAGTATATCAGAGCCTGGTTATAGCTCACATCATTCTCCATTGTCCTCACATCCTGGACCCACTCCAAATAGTATACCGCCCCAGCATGTCTGCAGACAATGCAAGTTGAACGGCACTGCACACCCACCACACTCCCACCTGGACAAGAGGAATACTAATGTGAGCATTCTGTTCATTCATGACAGCTTAGCGTTCAACACCAAAATACCCTCCATGCTTATCGCAACTCTCAGAACACTGGGACTAAACAACATCCTTCTGCAATGGAATCCTTGTCCTCCTGACAGGCTGACTCCAGACGTTGAGGGTATGCACCAACACCTCCACCATGCAAACCCTCAACACGGTGGACCACAAGTGTTTGATGTAATGCATCATCAACTCCATCATCAGATTGGCTGTTGACATGGTGATGGCCCTGATTACTAACGGTAATGAGACCACGTCCAGGCAGCAGGTCAGGTCAACAACTTCCCTCAATGTAAGCAAGACAAAGAAGTTGATTGTGATCTACAGGAAAGGGGGGGGGGTCCTTGATGTTCCCCATCCACAGTGACGGTGACAGCAGTGAAGTGGGGTCAAGAGCTTGACATTCCTCGGGATCCACATTACAGCTGCATTTAACCCAGTTCAGTAGGCAGTACCTGTGCATCAAGGCTCAGACCAGCAGCCAACCGACTCAAAGGCTACATCTGCCCCCTGTCCATAAAAAGCGTAGATAACAACTGCTCTCACCATCCCACAGGCTGTTCACACTAACTATTCACATCCATGGGTCTCAGCTCACTCAGAAATACATACCAAGCTAATATGCTACTGAAAACTGGGCTTCGAAGATTAATTCAGCTATTATGCTGCTGTTGATTTATTTTCATTATTAGTAGTATTTATCTATTTATTTCTGCTACTGATCACTAATTCTGTACAAATGGATGAATAAAAATAATATTACTATTAATTAAAGCCCTATAATCACTGTTAATTTTGGCCCCATGTAAACCCCTCTAGTATCACTTCCCTGTATATACTTGAATTTTTGTTTCTTTAAATTTTACCATACATATTGGGTATTTTATTTGACTTCTATTTAGTATTTTAAACATATTTGTATTATTATCACCATCATTGCATTGTGGAAGAGGTCTTTAGTAAGAATTTAAACAGGTTGTATCCTGTGCTCAAAAAAAATGGAAACTTTAAACTTAGATGTTGTTGTATCTTCTTGTCCTCACACTCTGTTGACGAACATGAGGAAACCTGTTCCCTTAATCTTTCAAAAACATTGTATCTTATTCTTAGCAGTCTTCTTTTTCTTTACAGAGGGAAGTTTGGATTACCAATGGGGTTCCTGTCTTAAGAGCTACAATCAGATCAACGGGGTAAGTCAGGGAGAAATTACTATGAAAACAATTCTAAATGTATTGTGCAGCTACCATTCATTTGAACGAACTTACCAGTGAAAACCAGATCTCCTTCTCCATCGCCCCCCTCTCTGTCATTCCCCATACAACCTCCAATGCTCAGCCTCCCCAATTTTCCAATGTCAGTGAGGCAGATAGCCCCGAGGACCGGGCCACCCTGAGGTTCTGTCCCGGTCACAAATTCCAAATCTCTGCGCTGCTGTCGCACCTGCTCGCCGCCCCGGTCTCCACAAACGATGTGCTGCTGCGGCCTTACCTGGCCAGCTGGGATGAGCTCATCAAGTAAGCCCATTAGGCAGAACACATACACATGCCCAGTCCTCAGCCAATCATAACACTATCTGGATGACATCCGAACGGATGAACCAAGGTGAACCAACTCAGACAGTGGGGAGGGGGGTTATGGTGGGGATTGATTTTCTCATGCTCCTGCTCCTCTGTGACAGGTTCATGGAGGCTCTTGGTCCAATGGTTGGACTCATATCTCAGGAGATTGAAACCAAAACCTCCATCATCCGTGACCTGGCCCGGCGGGAGGCAGCTACCAGTGACGAGGGAGAACTGGGGCTAGCTGGGGGCATAGGGCATGGTGAGGGACAGGGGATGACTGAAAAGTCTTTGGCGGCGTCAGGCAACGCCTACATATCTGTACGGTCTATGATCCGAACCGAGCTGAGCCGTGGCCTGGTAGACTTCCAGCGGACGACAGAATCTGGGTGTCGTACTCTGCTCCGGCTGCACCGGGCCCTGCTCTGGCTGCAGGGCTTTCTGATGAAGCTGGCTGAGAGTCCTTCGGACGGACGGCTGCGGAAGCCCGCGGAGCTCTGCCGTGAGGCCTATCAGCACACCTTGGCCCATCACCACACCTGGTTGGTACGCAGGGCAGCAGAGATAGGCTTCATCGCCATGCCCGAGCGAGGCTTCTTCTACAGGCTTGTGTGCGTGACAAACCAGGAGGAGGCCAGTGTGGTGCTGAACAGGGTGGTCCGGGCCATCGGAGAGGTATATGACAGGACTCAGGGGGCCCTGGAGGAGCGTAGAATGCTGGACCTGCCGTAGGATAGGAAGGAAATAGAGGTTTTGTTTCTGAGGGACCCCACCACATCTGGACATCACTCCAGTACTACTTTCACACTACTGAAACTGACAAAGCCAAGCTGAGAAGTACTTTGCTGGTTATGCATCCACCAGCGTTTGGAATCATACTGATAAAGACCATGTGAAAATTAAATATCAGAGACAACACAGTACTGTTCTGGTTAGCAAAATAGCATAATTTGGTCCATCCCCTGGTGGCTTTTTCCATAGGATGTAATATTGACACACCATCTTCTATCAGGATAATGTTCACAAGCATGGAAGAACAATGAACGAGTCATAATGAGTGACTTACTTACCAGTGGCACAATTTAAGGACTCAGCCCAAAGTTAGTTTCACCCAAAAGGGTTAGACTTTTCTGTTTCCATCTACCTTTGTCTCACTGGGCCATGGCTCTTTCAGACCTGCCTTTGGGACACCTGGAGACCTTCATGAAAGGACCAGTTGTAATCTGACCAAATTGCTGGTGAAAACAATCAACTAAAGCTAAACTTGTTTTCATCCTTGTACAACCGTTTCCAAAAAAGTTGGGACACAGTGTAAAATGGAAATAAAAACAGAATGCAATGATGTGCAAATAATTTAAACCCTATATTTAATAGAAAATAGTACAAAGACAACAAATCAGTTGTTGAAACTGAGATATTTTATTGTTTCTTGAGAAATATATGCCAGTAACGTGTTTCAAAAAAGCTTGGACAGGGGCTGGAAAAGTTGGGTAATGCTAAAAAAAAACCTGGTGGAACATCTCAAAACTAATTAGGTTCATTGGCAACAGGTCAGTAACATGATTGGGTATGAAAAAGAGCATCCCAGAGCGGATGAGTCTTTCAGAAGTAAAGATGGGGAGGGGTTCAGCACTCTGTGAAAAACTGTGTGGGCAAATAGTGCAACAATTTAAGAATAATGTTTCTCAACGTAACATAACTGCAGAGTTTCAGGATCTCATCATATACGGTACGTAATATCATTAAAAGATTCAGAGAATCTGGAGAAATCTCTGTATGCAAGGGACAAAGCTGAAAACCAATATTGGATGGCTGTAATCATCGGGCCCTCAGGCAGCACTGCATTAAAAACAGACATGATTCTGTAGTGGAAATCACTCCATGGGCCCAGGAATACTTCTGAAAAACATTGTCTGTAAACACAGTATGTTGCTGCATCCACAAATGTAAGTTAAAACTCTACCATGTAAAGAAGAAACCATATATAAACAAGACACAGAAACGCCGCCAGCTTCTCTGGGTCCAACCTCATTTAAGATGGAATGAGGCGAAGTGGAAAACTGTCCTGTGGTCTGATGTATCAAAATTTGAAATTCTTTTTGGGAATCATGGATGCGGTGTCCTCTGGGCTAAAGAAGAGAGGGACCATCCGACTTCTTATTAGTTTACAGTTCAAAAGCCAGCATCCGTGATGATATGGGGGTGCATTAGTGCACATGGCATGGGTGACTTGCACATCTGTGAAGGCACCATTAATGCTGAACAATATATACAGGTTTTGAAACAACATACAGTAAGCTGCCATCCAGACAAAGTATTTTTCAGGGAGGGCCTTGCTTATTTCAGCAAGATAATGCCAAACCACATTCTGCACATTACAACAGCATGGCTCCGTAGTAAAAGAGTCCGGGTGCTAAACTGTCCTGCCTGCAGTCCAGACCTGTCACCAACTGAAAACATTTGGCACATTATGAAACAAAAACACAACAAAGAGACCCTGAACTGTTGAGCAGCTGAAACCCTATACCAAACTAGAATGGGAAAAAAATTCACTTTCAAAATTACAGCAATTGGTCTCCTCAGTTCAAAAATGCTGACAGAGTGTTGTTAAAAGAAGAGGTGATGCAACAGAGTGGTAAACATGCCCCTGTCACAACTTTTTTGAAACATGTTGCTGGCATCAAATTCAAAATGGGCATTTATTTTTCCAAAAAGAATAACATTTCTCAGTCTCAACATTTGATATGTTGTCTTTGTACTATTTTCAATTATATATAGGGATTAAACAATTTGCACATCATTGCATTCTGGTTTTATTTGCATTTTACGTAGCGTCACACCTTTTTTGGAAATGGGGTTGTACAAGTAATTGTCAATTCAGTGTTTCCTGTTTGTGTGAGATCATGTACTATACTGTTGAAAGACCAGAAACCAAATATACATTCTATTTAGTTGACAAACAAACCTTAACTTATTATGTATTTTAGTAAATTATAAAGATCCTGCCAATGTAATTCCATAGAGATCAGTGATTACTGCGTGTGATTTTTATCTGGATGCATTTTTAATCAGAGACCAATCCCAAGGCAAAGGACGTGCCACACATTGTGATTATGTAACAATTTTACTAGGGACAATTTGTGATAACCTTCTAAGACTGCTTGCTTACACAGCGGATTAACTTTTTACAACCTGCTCATTACTACATACTGTATACAAGGCAGTGAGTCACTGTCATCATAGCTACTATTGCTATTGTGGCATAGGCATGCATTCCTACTAGTTTGACACTGCAATTGTCTTAAATCTCTGACTTGAAAAAATGAAGCAATTATACACAGATATTTATGTTACTCCTTTGATCTTCTACTGAAGTACTGCACTCCACTGCATCTCCACTAGAGGTCAAAGTGCTCTCTCCAAAAGCACATCTCTCACTAAAAACTGAATGCTAATGACAGTCATTAACAAAGTCAGTTAAATAGGCATTTCTGACATAATCATTTCACACACATTCTCAATTCGCTTGGACACATGCTGTGAATTGCACTGATCCATTTTATGTAATCTACTATGATTACTTCTTAATGAATATATTCTAAATAACCTGCAGTTCCAGAAAATATATTTTGGTTGACCCACTGTCTTATAGTAATGTTTTGGGGGGAAAATAAAGAAAAATCCTCAAGATCTATTTTTACCGAAATATTGATTTAAAGTTGTATCTGGAAAGAGTTCAAACAATCATTCAGAGGACATTAACTTGGACTAATGCGTAGACATGGAAGCATGCCTAATCGGGATTGCAGAGCACCAAGTGAATAAGTAGAAAGAGAATATGAATGGCCTTCTGTCTTTGTGCGAGTGTAAGTGAGGGAGTGATAGAGTGAAAGGGTAAGTAAGGAATAAAGCACGTAGAGCAAGTAGAGGATTATAGCTGCAAGAAGTATTTTTTCAGCATGGAGCTACTACAAGCCAGTTAGCACATTTTTGTCAATAGGACACATATCCAATTCATGTCCATAGTCGTAAACAATATGGCTTGCATGGTTTTTCCTTTTTACTAGTATCTCCATGTGGACAAATGGAAACATCATTCATATATAAACTAAACTCACAACCCTGATCATATGTACCGAATGCAATCACACTTAAGTCATTTGATACTATAGAAATAATGTTTGAAGCGATTTTCACAAATTCAGAATAGCAGAAAAAAACTTTTTAAGATTTTATATAAAACGGGGTGAGCGTTGTGACCTTGCAAATGTGCAAGACTTAAAGGGATGGTTCATCCAAAAATCATATTTCAGTGACATTCCCCTTACCCCCAGTTGGTCATTCAGGCACATAGAGTCATTTTTTAAAACAATCCATTATTCAGCTGTCTTAGTGAGAAATTATGAACATCGTACAAATTCATGAATGGACACCGTACGTATCGCAAAGCTGCATTGCAAGCAGGAAACTACTCAAAAACACTCCAGCCTAGGACAAGTTGTTGTTTACCTCAAAGAACATGACAATGTTGTATTCCTCGAAATAAAGTTTAAATTTTTCCGACATTCCATATAAACGGGTACTTCCTGGGTTCACCGGTCAGTTTTTTCAAAATTGTATCAATCCATGCGTTTGCTTGGGAAGAGAGTGCATACACAGTAAACGGAAGTTAGTATTCGCTAGCTAGAAAGCAAGTTACCTATTTCATCTTTGATATTCACCTCTGACAGTCAAACCTTATTTGCTTGAGAGAGAAAGTAAAATACATATACAGTGGATATAAAAAGTCTACACACCCCTGTTAAAATGCCAGGTTCTTGTGATGTAAAAGAATGAGACAAAGATAGATCATGTCAGAACCTTTTCCACCTTTAATGTGACCTATAATGTGAACAATTCAATTGAAAAACAAACTGAAATCTTTGAGGGGGAAAAATAAAAAACTCACAATAACCTGGTTGCATAAGTGTGCACACCCTTAAACTAATACTTTGTTGAAGCATCTTTTGATTTTATTACAGCACTCAGTCTTTTTGGGTAGGAGTCTATTAGCATGGCACATCTTGACGTGGCAATATTTGCACACTCTTCTTTGCAAAAGCACTCCAAATCTGTCAAATTGCGAAAACATCTCCTGTGCACAGCCCTCTTCAGATCACCCCACAGATGTTCAATTGGATTCAGGTCTGGGCTCTGGCTGGACCATTCCAAAATGTTAATCTTCTTCTGGTGAAGCCATGCTTTTGTGGATTTGGATGTGTGCTTTGGGTCGTTGTCGAGCTGAAAGGTGAACTTCCTCTTCATCTTCAGCTTTCTAACGGACGCCTGAAGGTTTTGTGCCAAAATTGCCTGGTATTTGGAACTATATATAATTCCCTCCACCCTGACTAAGGCCCTGATTCCAGCTGAAGAAAAACAGCCCCAAAGCATGATGCTGCCACCACCATGCTTCACTGTGGGTATGGTGTTCTTTGGGTGATGTGCAGTATTGTTTTTGCGCCAAACATACCTTTTGGAATTATGGCCAAAAAGTTCAACCTTGGTTTCATCAGACCATCACACATTTTCCCACA
>JACXGI010001385.1:46465-94398 GCA_016801175.1 Esox masquinongy
ACTTCAGCCGGGCTTGGATGTTTTTCTTTGTAAGAAAAGGCTTCAGTCTTGCCACCCTACCCCATAGCCCATTCATATGAAGAATACGGGAGATTGTTGTCACATGTAGCACACAGCCAGTACTTGCCAGAAATTCCTGCAGTTCCTTTAATGTTGCTGTAGGCCTCTTGGAAGCCTCCCTGACCAGTTTTCTTCTCGTTTTTTCATCAATTATGGAGGGACGTCCAGTTCTTGGTAATGTCTCTGTTGTGCCATATTTTCTCCATTTGATGATGACAGTCTTCACTGTGTTCCATGGTATATCTAATGCTTTGGAAATTCTTTTGTACACTTCTCCTGACTGATATCTTTCAACAATGAGATCCCTCTGCTTTGGAAGCTCTCTGCGGACCATGGCTTTTGCTCAGAGATGCAACTAAGAAAATGTCAAGAAAATCCTACTAGAACAGCTGAACTTTATTTGTGATTAATCAGAGTCACTTTAAATGATGGCAGGTGTGTAATGACTTCTATTTAACATGAGTTTGAATGTGATTGGTTAATTCTGAACACAGCCACATCCCCAGTTATAAGAGGGTGTGCACACTTATGCAACCAGATTATTGTAAGGTTTTTATTTTTCCCCCTCGAAGATTTCAGTTTGTTTTTCAATTTAATTGTTCACATTATAGGTCACATTAAAAGTGGAAAAATATCTGACATGATTTATCATTGTCTCATTCTTTTACATCACAAAAACCTGTCATTTTAACAGGGGTGTATAGACTTTTTATATCGACTGTATGTTCATTATGTTTATTATTAGAAGATTTAGTTAAATTAATTATTGTACAAAAAATGCACAAGTGCAACTCATTGTCCAGAGTCAAGATCAAGAGGCCAGATCAAGGATCAATTTAGATCGAAAGAAATCATTAGAAAATTGTAATAAAAGTTCATTTTAAACGTAATGATATTTATCCTATCATTACAACTTTTAAAATGTACTAATATTACTATTTTACTTTAATAGACGATAAAAGACCAAATAATTTTTTTGGTCTATTTGACTGATAATGAGAGATTTGGAGATCCAAAAGATTAATAGACTTTTGCCATCTTCTCCTTAGTCATTGTATCGTGGGATGAAAAGTACCATGAGAAAAATTGTATTAATAAATCTGATCAGTTTAATCAAGTCCTGATAGTTACAGTATTACCAATAGACATGTACATAACAATCACTTGACAGCTGAATAACAGCCTACTGTCCTAATATGTATTGTAGATAATGTTTCTTACTTTGGAACATTAAGGATGATAATAAATGAGATACTTGGAGATCAGAAAGATTGAAAGATTTATTTCCTCATTAGTCGTTCGCCACCCATCGTTCTCAGGTGACCCAAAGTGCCTAAAGATGCATGGATCATCGTTCATTGCGTTCATCGTTCCTTCCGGTGAACGAGATTCGGGGATCCGAAAGAGCCATGGATCATCGTTGATCGTTCCTTACGGTGAACGTGATTCGAAGATCCGAAAGAGCCATGGATCACCGTTCATTTCATTCATTGTTCCTTCCGGTGAACGAGATTCGAAGATCCTATTGAGATGAATCATGAATCATAATTCTCCAAAAAGATTTGTTCAGAAGAACGAATCTTTCACGAATGACCCATCACTACTCCCTGAGGAGAAATGTTATACTCACATGACATATACTACACCTCCCACACGGTAAACCTAATCATAGTTTTCAGTAGTCTACAATGTTAGTTATTCTGTCAGCTGTTTCTAATGTACTATAACAAAGGAAAATATTAAAGAAGGCTAAAGTCCATGATATTGCTGTGAATAACCAGATATCAATAATGCATTTTGAATGCCTAAACGCAGGAGACTCAACCGTAGCAAAGGGATGTAACTGTTGCACACTTGAAAGATTACGACGACTTCCAGCATGCTTGATATATAACAGGCGCCTTTATTTCTGCAATTACAAAAGTACAGGAGCACTTGAGTTCAGCGCTCTCTCGCCTCATTGCTAGCTCATGGTCTAATTATTGGTCATGCGTATTGCGCACCTGACCTAAGACCCCAGGGCTACCTGTACATTGCCTGACCATATCCCCCCTAGAACACGTGAATACCTCTGCATTACAGTATGTGGAAATCTCACTTATGCCCAAAAACATATTGCATCACATTAATCATTATATTATCAGATAAAAAAAATAATTTAAGGGGGATGGTTAGCTTTCCAACAGGGTCTCACGTCGCTCCCCTCCAAATGTTTATGTCGTCCCGACATAACGCCTGTGCAACTCTTCACTCATGTTTTTAACAGGGAGTAACAGTTTATAAGTTACCAGGAGTCAGTTTCTGCTGTTGACTAAATTTCTGCTCTGAAACAGTAAAATCCCTGACATCTATCTCCTCTTAACATCAGGGGCCTGTAGTTAGTCCCATCGTGCACTATGGTAACAACTACCTTCACCACCATGTTTGTGGGGACTGTATCCAAACTGAATAAGTTCAAATGTTTACTACAACCATTACCCTTTACTCAGACTGATTTTGCACTGGAATTACTCCTATACTAGCACAACTCAATGGTCTAGTGACTGGGGTTCTACTCAAACAACATTTATACATTTATAACTTTCCAAACTGTGTAATAATCATGACTCTAAATCTAAGCCTTAACTTTTATCTAGGTGTGACTGAAGGGTGACCCAGTCTATTGTATGCGAATGTCATAGTAGGGTTTCTCTTTCTCAAAGAATATGTTCTTGCAGAAGGTGGTTGGGGCGTGAAGTCTTCGTCGTCTGTTGCCATCTGTCTTTCTTCCACTTCGGACAGCCCTTGATTTACTTCACTTAGATCCCTTTCCTCTTCAGTCTCTCGTTGTTCCTGCTCCTCGGGTTCTTGCTCCTCCCTTACTTGTTCGGGATGAAATTCTTCAGCTCCCACCCTCAGCTATACTCTCTCAGTGGCATGACCTGCTGGTGACACGGTGATGGCTCTCCAGTTGTCTTCATCGTCGGAGCTGTTCCAGTGTTCTCCTTTTTCCTGTTGTTTTTCTCTCTTTCTTGTACTGTTCCCACTTTTCTGTTTTCTTGTGTTACTCTTGTCCGTTTTCGCTTTTTCTACAAGCTGTCCTTCTAACGGGAGAAAGTTGCATGGCAGCAGCATGTTTCCATGAAGGACTCTGGTACGCCCAGCTCCTCTCTCTGGTTTTACTTCATAGACAGGGCTGTCCTTGTGTTTCCTCTCAGCAACAACCTATACTTCATCCTCCCAGTAAGCCCTTAACTTTCCCAGACCACCTCTCTCTCCACAGTTCTTTACTAGTATTCTGTGACCTGGTTCAAGCTCTGTTCCATAGATCTTCCGGTGATAGCGATCCTTTGCTCTCCCTCTCTCTCTATTTGCAGTTGCTGATACCAACTCTTCCAATCAGACTTGGTTTCCTCTGTTAAGTTTCTCAGCATTGAGAGAAGAGTTCTATTAAAATACTCCACCTGCCCGTTTCCCTGTGGGTGGTACGGTGTGGTTCGAGAGCCTTGAATTCCACAGTACTCTTCCAGCTTCGCAAACAGTTTGTTCTCAAACTCCCTGCCCTGGTCGTGTGTAATTTAGTAGGGAACCCAAACTTCAGAATGAAGTCACCAAAGATCTTCTCTGCGGCGGTCTTGGCAGCCTTGTTTGTGCATGCATATGCTTGCGTGAAGCGCGTAAAGTGGTCCATGACGACTAAGATGTATTCGTACCCTCCTCTACAACTCTCAAGGTGAAGGAAGTCTATTGAAACCATCTCAAACACTTGTCATTGGTGCTCTGGTTGGCTTATTTGGTCTCTTTCGTTTCAGGCAGCTGCATACATTCGAGATATGATGCTCAATGTCTCTCTACATATGATGCCAGAAGAATCGGTCACGGACAAGAGCCAATGTCCGTTCCACTCCAAGGTGCCCCATCTCCTCATGCAGCTCTTTGTATACCCGTCGATGAAATGTCCTAGGCAACACCAGCTACTGATGGGTCACTGATCTTCTGTACAGAACCCCGCTTTTATTTACATACAGCCTGTTCTTTTCCCTTGACCAGACAGAAAGCCCACGATGGAGGTCTCGACCTTTAACAACTGGCCACCGTCTGGACATGACGTAATCTCTTACTTTTCCTATCACTGGGTCTTGACTCTGCGCCTCCTTCAGCTGCTCTTCAGATATTTCTGCTATCGGTGATGACACACTTTCGCTCTTTTCATTACTTCACGCTGCATCAATCGTTATAGGACACATCCAGGGCTCTTGTTCTTCTGACTGTAGATAAAGAGCTTGTATGATACTGGTTATCACCTGTGGCTGGACTTCCTGTGAGCATGTGGGCATGAACATTTCCATATCTAGGGGCAACCGTCACAATCCATCGGCATATCCATTGCTTCTTCCTGGCCGGTACTTAATTGTAAAATTGAAGTCAGCTAACTCATGTTGTCAGTACGTAGGTCAGTGGATTGTTGTCTGTGTAGACAATGAATGGGGGTGAGTAGCACAAATAATCACGGAACCTCTGACATATCACCCACTTCATGGCTAAGAACTCTTACTTGCCTGAATGAACGTGGTAGTTCTTATCAAGAGCTGTTAATTTTCTTGACCGATATCCAATGACGACAAGCTTCCCTTCCTGCCTCTGATAGAGGACTGCTCCTAGGCCCTCCTGTGAAGCATCGGTATGGAGCACAAAAGGTTTTTCAAAGTCAGGATAGCATAGGATTGGTGGATGTAACAGGGACTCAATCAGCTGGCAGAGCACATGCTGGTGTTCTGTCATCCAGGTGATGGGCTGGCTGGATGGTAATTGGTCTGACTTTTTACTTTTGACCCCATGTTTGTTCTGTCCCTTTAGATGTCTCTCTCCTACCGGTATCTTCTCAGCTGCTAGTAGGTTGGATAGTGGTTTTGCAATCCGTGAGGAGTTTGGGATATATAGGCGATAATAGGATATGAATCCTAGCATCTTCCTCAACTCTCCCACCATTGACGGTTTACGCTCTTTCAAAGCCTGTACTGCTGCCATCTTAGCTGGATCCATGGTGTAACCATCCTTCGACACAATCTTTCCCAGGAACTTCACATCTCACATTTCTTCGCCGGCAGCTTCACTCCATGTTCTTGGTAACGACGTAACACATTTCTGAAATCACGAATGTGACCTTCAAATGTTCTACTATGTACCAGATTGTCATCTAGATACGGTTGACATGATTCATCTCGCAGTCCTACGAAATATTCCTCCATGCTGCGATGAAACTCTGCTGGGGCTGAGGACAAGCCAAAAGGGATTCTGACCCACACATTCAACCCCCATGGTGTGATAAAAGCTGTGAGGTCTACTTTCCTCCAGGAACCCTTGATGATATGCTTTGCCCTGGTCGAGGACCGAGAACCATGTACCCCCGTCAAACTGTTCAGCATGTCTTGCACCCGTGGGATGGGATGACGATCAGGGATGGATTTCTGATTCAGTTCCCGATTATCACAGCACAACCAGAGACTACTGTCCTTCTTCTGTACACAAACTATTGGTGATGAGTATGGAGACCTTGACTTCTTGATCCATCCTCTGTTCAGAAGATCCTCCAAATACTCCTTTACCTCTTTGCACAGAGGTTTTGGTACCGATGTGTATGTGCGTCGTACTGGTGTGGTGTCGCTCAGCTTGATCTTCAGTTGCGGTGAAGGGATATTTCCTACATCATACTGGTTTCTTGAGAATGCACCACACTCCTCTCTTAGTAGTTGTTTTACCTTCAGTTGTTGCTGTGGAGTCAGATGAGCCACAGAGACTGGCGGGTCCCACTTGTCTTCCTCTTTCTTTGGGGTCCCACTTCTCAGGGTTCTCTCTAACACCGTCTCTGTATTTTATTCTACACTACACTCTGTTACAACTGGTCTAGCCTCTACAGGGTATATGGCTTTACCACCTCTGTATGTTACCTAACACTGTCTGTGGAGTAAGCGTGATGTCATGACTTGTCTCATTAGTGACTGGGATTGCAACTCGGGACCAACTTCCTTTCTGCAGGCCAATGACAGTCTCAGATATGCTAAGCCCACCTGGCCACTTGGGGTTGTCAGCTGGCTCAAAGAGCACATCCTGCTTTGTTGGACATGGCCCTGTTCTTACACTGCACCTAACTTCCTTTGTCTGGCCAGCTGGAATAACATCCCTGAGTCGGCCTGCCCTCACTACTCCCTCTCCGCACTCCCTATCACTTTCCTGTATGAGTTGTATCAATACTTCTGTCTTTTTGCAATCAAAAGAGAATGCTCTGCTGACTGTCTTTAGTGTTTCCTCAGGACTTTGTTCAACTCCACTCTTCAACAACTGTTCCATGACATTGTAACCCATGATTGGCTCCTCTGCCACTCGTGGGTCATGTACAACTAGTATGGGCACAGTCAGTTCTGGCTGTTGGTCTCCATCTGATCCAAGCTGAAACGCCACTTCCACCCATCCTGTGAATGGGATGGCTGTTTGGTTCACTGCTTTCCCAACAATTGTTCCAGGCCCTAGGATTTCTTCTGTGCTGCGTACTATGGTATGTGGGAGGTGGTCTCTTCTCCAATTCTCATTGATGAGACTGACTTGTGACCCTGTGTCCCACAATGCTTATGTTGTAACTCCATCAAAGGAACAGTTCACAAAACACTTCTTTCTGATGAGACTTAGTAGTTTTGAGTGACTATGTAAAGAAAGATGGCTTACATAAGTGGATGCCTTTATATCGTAGGCTTTTCGATTCTGTTCTGACTCTATAGCTACCCTAGATTCTAGGTGCCTGATTCTATCACGGAGAAGCCCTTCCACACTGCTAGTCTGCTCATCCTGGCTGAGACTGTAATTTGGGGGGTGTGATTGTATGACCTGCAACATTCACCTGGTCGGAATGACATGCTGGCTTCCTCTGACCTCTGCAGCCCATGGAGAGATGCCCTGACTGCCCACACTTGAAGCAATGTTCACACTGGTCCCCAATGTCATTCTCCTGACAGCCTTTGCATCCCTTCTTTCCATTCCATCTTGACTGGCGCGGTGTACTTTGGTAGCTACACATGTTTTTCCTCATTTCCTCTACCTCCTCTTTAAGTTGCTTCACTACATTGTAAAGATCAGAGTCCCTCTGGCTAACTACCATGGAAGCTCTGTTATTCTTTGTGCCTTTACTTTCTTGAGATGAGTAATCTTGGACCCTTGACATGCGCTCTGCTGTGTCGTGACTCTGCTGATTGATTTGTACTTCTGCACGGACCTCACTGACTTCGGTAAGTTTGCTACTAATGTTTTTTTTAAGTTTACTTTGTCTTTCCCACTCAACACTGGCTGCATCATTCATTCTGTCTATGAGTATTTCGTCTGGCACTTTCTGGTCCTCAAGGTAGTTTTTAAGCTGAAATTTAATTTGGTCACTTAATAGCCCTGTACTAACTGATCTCAAAAATCGCTTCTGTATCAGCTCAGGACTGTACTGCTCATCTGACCCTACCTCCCTGGCAGCACGTAACAATCTTTCCTTAAGTTCCATAGCTCTAAACAGGAAATTTTGAGGGGACTCCCTTGTGTCTTGGCTGATGTTTACTAACTTATGATATGTCTGTAGAACTGTCTTCTTTGAAATGTCCCTTCAAGATAGTCTTCAGTTGTGAAAGACTGAGGTGACTCTTCATTTCCAGCATATCACGAATGCTAAGACATGGACTGATGGCCTTGACTACAGCTTCAATCATGTCAGCTTCACTGTGTCCCTTTTTCAGTCCCAGATCCATCTAATGCATTAGATTTGTGTATGACAGTTTATCTTTTTGACCATGTTCTCCAATCTGACCACATATTCTAAATTCTCTCCTTATAGTTACTTCAGGAAGTCTAAGTAAAGGTGAGTGTGTCACAATGCTTTGGGACGTTGCTTGACTGGCTGCTGATCTGCTCGCTTTGTCACTCAACTTTTTAATCTCATCAGCTAATGCTTGAGTAGATGACTGAAAACTCAGTTGTAGATCAGAGTATTGTTTCTGCAAGCTCTAAAGTCCCGCTGCTTCTATACTAGCTTGATCTAAACTATTATCTATCTCATATTCACTCTGTCCTAGCTGGTTAGCAAAATCTAGCAGACCTTCTAAATGCTGTTTTGCCACATCCTCCTCATCAGTGTCAATCACATTGTCCATATCTTTACTAAGTATGCGAATGAACTGATGTTTCTTAGATTCTTTTGCAGGTACTTTGGCAAAACTGCACATTTCTTTTAGTTGATCCAATTGCAGTTGCAGCAATTTCTCACTCACGCAATCCTGCAAACTCTCCAGCTCCATCTTCTATGTACCACGGACGTTGCATACGACGATCAGTTAATCAAAGTCTGTTTTTCTCCGCTATTTTCATCCACTTGATAGCTCAGTAAATTCTCCTGGCTGGCTTGCCTATTTTGTTGCATACTTGAAAGATTACGACGACTTCCAGCATGCTTGATTTATAACAGGTGACTTACCTTAGTAGAATGTGTCCATTTGAATGGAGATGTTAAACCGGATCCTTGTAAGCAGTTTTGCTTGGCAGACAATCTAGCTAGCTATCTGTTTCTTCTGTCATCTCTGGTCTCCCTCACTTCGCTGAGGTTCCCCGTGTGTGATTACCAGGAAGTTTGTGCAAAGGATTGTGGTTGTCATCAGATTGTGGTTTGAATAGGGTGAATCTGCCTTTTAAGAAACTACACTTCCCTTCTCTGTGTTGAAACATGGATAACTTGTGTAGAAAAGCAACGCACCAAAAAGTATGCGCCAAAACTGAACAGCATCACTATAATGTTTAAATATAATTAAACTTAAGTTTACGTGACTAAATATCCATATTCCTTCAAAGTAGTAACAAACATTTGCATTCCATTACATCACTGGCGGCCAATGAAATCAATTATTCCATATTTTGGACTATTCCTGACTGAAGTTGACAACTTCAACGTCTGCTTCTCCAGAACCACTTGCCCAACAGTATGGCTGCTATGAGCCATTGAGCTTGCTTGAATGTTTTTTCTGGTCCATCAGTGCCACCATTAAACCAAAGTGAACCATAATTTACTGCTTAGCTAGATTAATGTCCCTCAGCATGTGTGTAGTATTTCATCACTCTGAGTAAAACAGATCAAGAGATATCAACCGTTATAAACATTTGCATTTTATAGCACCTCCGTTTGGTTGTGCTTGAAAGTGCCTTCACATCTGGAGTCTTGAGATTGTTTTGAACATGCGTACCAATGAATAGGTTGCAATATGAATATCCATGTCTGATTTAAATGCATTTATGTACCAGGCCAATGCCCAGACTGTTTATTGGTCAATGGCGGACATGTTTTTTAACAAACTTGTCTGGCTTGACTTGCGTTGCGAGAGCTTGGTGCATAGATGCCAAATACCCAACTACTTGAAGATAGGACTTGTGGTTCTAAAGGAGTAGCTTTTGAAGCTGTTTTCACATATTTAAAATGTCAGAAAGTCCATCAAGTCAGAGCTAATCGGTCCCAATGGCAAATATGTTCATTGTAAGGAAATGGATTTATCCACCATTTTTTTTTCTCCATGTCAAACAGAATGAGTGGTGCTTGTTGTCTTTTTCAGCATTACCCCCTTGTGGTCAGTTGGAAAGCACTTGCACATGGTATGTCCTGTCAAGTTTCTGAACCTGTGTACCAAGTTGGATTATGATACAATTAACAGTTTCTCAATAATATGCTTATATGTACAAAACCATGCCCACTTGAAGGTTTGTTGGTCAGTAGTGACCACATTTTTTTACATACTGGCTTGGCTTGTACATCTTTTACAGACCTTTGATTTATAGAAGTCAAATGTAAAAGGACATGTTGTTCGGACATTTGGTACTATAGGATTATCATTTTAAGCGTTTTTCACAAAATCCAAAATGGCGGAAAATCCAATATGGCAGACTTTGAGTTCCATTTGTAAAAATGTTCATAGGTGAGGAGATTGACCTATGTACCAATTTACAAGACTCTAGGTCAGATGGGGTGTGCATGGTGAGCGTGTGTCACATCTCCCATCTCATCAGGCCTCCTTGGAGCAACTTCGTTGCATGGCCCCCTAATGAACTGGAACAAACATAATAGGGTTTCACCAGTGAACTGCTGAAACCCTAATAATAATGAACCAGAACAAACACAATAGGGTTCCACCAGTGAACTGCTGAAACCCTAATAATCATGAACTGGAACAAACACAATAGGGTTTCACCAGTGAACTGCTGAAACCCCTAAATAGAGCAAGAGCTGGTTGGTGCCCAGTATCAGCAACTTGCATTACGCTTGATCACGCTATTTTAAACCCACAAATACCTCTAATGCTATGTAATCCTTGCTCTCTCCCTGTCACCCTACACTGGATCCCATTCCCAGAAAGGATGGTCAGAAGGAGGGAGCTGAAGGGCAGAGGACATAGCAGGAAGTGATGTGGAGGGAGAGAAAAAGAGAGAGCATATGCAGGGTGGTGGAGAGCTAAGATGAAAGTCACAGTTTGGTCGTCAGGTTCTGTAGTTAGGATAGATGATGTAGAACCGCCTCTCAAGAACAAGGAAAATAGTCAGAAACTGACTCTAGCTCATTTACGTACCGTTTATTTATTTAGAAGAAATTGCAAATACATACATCAGTGTTATTGATTAATTTGTTCATATTTTACATTGTAACTTGGGTGCATTACAGGTGAATGTCTTTAATGAAGGGTATTTATGCTCAGCCTGCTTGGCTAGATGCCATGTCCAGAGATCAGGCTAGGTTGATGCCCACTGTCTGCCAAAGCAGAACCGAGAGCACGACACATGAGTACTGAAGGAGCTGCCTAGGGATTAGCATCGTGTATTAGATTACACTAGATTACATCCACCTGCCTCTTGACTCCACCAATCCCTTACTTCCTCTTATCCCAGAATGTCATGCTATTGGCTAACTTTGTCTTTATACAAAACCAGTTTGGATCAGCCAGTTCAATTTGACATACAGCAACAGGTGACATTACAAAACTAATTGTAAAGGATCCTTTAATTTATTGATTCTGTTAGAGACATCTCCTTTTAGTAAAATTGGAAAGAGATATAATACAGTGACTCTCGAAAGTATTCGCCCTTGGACCTTTCCACATTTTAGTGTGTGAAAACATGAAGTCAAAAAGGATTTATTCAATTTTTTTTGCTGAGAACACAAAGAATCCCCCAAAAAGTCCTTAATGAAAAATAAAATCTGCAAATAGTTCTGAATTAATTACAAGTATACAATAGGAAATAAGAAAGAACTCGCATTGCGAGTTCCTTCGCTATGACACCTGAATGAGCTGTTGTGCAACCAATTGTTGAATGGAGTCCACCTGTGTCCACGCTTTGCTAAGGAATGTATGCTAAATCAGCTAACCAACCTAATTGCCTCATTTATATCATCTGAGGTAATTAACCTGGGAGATTTACTGCCCTATAGCATGTCAGAGATGTCAGAATTGAGAGAGCCAAACCACACACTATTACAAAAATACATTTAGAATTTGAACAAACCTTTTTACAAGTGAACAAGCCTTCTTACAAGACTTTTACCTAAGTGATGGCCTTAGAGTATTGCACTAGTGTTTTCACTTCAATTGCTGACAGGTGTGTGCCATATAACAGAACAAGAATCAAAAACAGATCCAACCCCTTGTTCACATCTGACATATCTTGAAATATTAATAAAAGAAAAGCAGCATCTTATTCAGACTGCCAAACATTTAAGCGATTAAGAAATGTCAGTGTAAAGCTAGCCAAAATGCAAAATCATACTATTATGTAAACACACAATCGGATTGTAATGGGAATCCAGACAAATTCTGGAAAACTGAATTTTGCTGGAAAACTGAAACATTGTTAGTGATAAACATGCAATTGTTGATGCCTTCAATCACCATTTTATTTTTTTTATTTTTGATAAAACATCATTGCCTACCCAAATTAAGAGAGGAATAAACACAGCCTATTCACGGAAAAAGAACTTGAAGTTGCTTTGCTAGGAATGAAGTTTAAGAAATCCACAGGGGCAGATAAATTTGATCCAGTTCTGCTGGCTAGTGCTGCTCCTTCTATCTCCAGAGCTCTAACACATCTTCAAACTTAAGGTAATTTCTTAAATTCACTTAAAGTCGTTCCTAAAAGTCATTCCTAAATTTTGAAAACCGGACATGTGCTGCCACTACGTAAGAGTGGGGCTACTAGAAACCTTAACAATTATTGTCCTATACCTAAAATGTCTTGTTAAGTCTTTAGTAAACAAACAGTTGCTCTCCTTCTTATTGGAAAAATGCATTATGAACAGAAATTAGTCTGATTTTAGATCCTAATGCCACTACATGAGTTGTAAATGACACGGATGAGAAATTGCATTGTGTTTCATTTATTGATCCTTCAAAGGCTTTTGATATACTTCATAATTCCATCTTGCTAAAGAAACTGTCCTCATTAGGCCTGACCATGACACTTGGTTGTGGTTTCAGAATTGTCCTAGCAAAAGAACTTAGGTTATTCAAACAGATAAGATCTAATCAGAATTTATTATAGTTGACAAAGGTTCCGTTACTGTTCAGTCTGTATATAAATTCTAACTGTAATTCTGTGAAAGAAAATGTAACGTTGTGTTTTATGCTGATGACAGTACATCTGCCACCTCTCTTGCACAAGCATTTGCCCGCTTACTGTCTGATTTCCAAATCCTACAAAATTCACTTGTGGATCTAAGGTGGGTGCAGGATGCATATAAAGTAAATGGTATTTAGTAGATCCCAAAATTTAGTTTTGAATGATCTCAGAATTACTACACTGGACGGTTTTATTATAGAATGTTCCTTGGAATCTGTTTAGATGGCAAGCTGTCATTGAATGTCTTTTGGAGTATACATGTGAATTTAAAGCCTACAATTTGTTTACTTTCTAGAAGTGCCCCCATTAGAGGGGTGTGTATGAAGTAGGCACAGGCAACTAAACTTACCTGTTCAAAGAAACTGGTAAGTTTAGTCTAACAAACGTCATAACAAATGCACCTCACAACAAACGATAAACGACAGGGAACTGAACAAATGACAGAACTAAATACAAGGCCTAACGAGACAACACAGAACAGGTGAGCACAAGCACAGGTGACCAACATGGACTAATTAAACAAGGACAGGAATTCCAAATAAGGGCATGACACCCACAAACAATGAAACCAAAACTAAAACAAGGACTGGAACGATTCTGTTTGGCTGGGATCGTTACATTACCCCCGAGGCGCGGCTCTGGACGCGTTGAAAAGCAGAGGGAAGGGAGGCAGGGCCAAAGCAGGACCCCACCATACAATCCCAGCCAAATTGGAACATGGAAAATGGATGCTGGCCAGGAGGTGACCAGACAGGCGATGGCTGGGGCCGGGGCAGGTCCACCATGGCTGGGTCAGGCGTTGCAGGCGGACGTCCTGCAGATAGCTCGAGGCCTGCAGGGGGGTGCAGGGTTAGGGGCTGCAGGTGGATGGCCTGTAGAGACCTCCAGGCCTGCATGGGAGCCAGGACCACAGGAGGTGCCTGGGTAGAAGGTGGCTCCTGGGCAGAAGAGGGAGGCTCCTCCCTCAAGGCTGGAAGGGGCGCCGGATCACAGGCAGGAAGTGGCAGTGATGGGGGCTCGTTGGACCACCCCTCTGGGGGTGGCAGCAGGAACCCCTCATCGAGCCACTACGGTGGGGATGGTAGCACAGGGACTGGGCGGATGGCTGTGGGGCAGGGACAACGTAACAAACGTAACAGCGTTGCACAACAAACAATTACCGACAGGGTAAAGAAATGACAGCTGAAGAAATTACAGAACTAAATACAAGGCCTAACGAGACAACACAGAAAAGGTGGCATAAGCACAGGTGAATGACATGGACTAATTTACAAACAAGGAGAACTCCAAAAGAACTCAAAATAAGGACATGACACACACAAACAATGAAACCAAAACTAAAACAATCCCACTAGGCTGGAATCGTTACATCATGCCTGTCATCTCAGCACAGAAATGTAGTTTAGGGTTTTTGTTGTATACTTGGGGGTCAGGATCAATGAATCCCGGGACTTCCACTCTTCTGGGTTGGGGTCAAATTGACCTGTCTGTAATATTAGGTTGTTGTGACCCCCCTGTCCCCTCATATCTACTCCCCTGTGTGCAAGCCACTTTTCTGTCTTGATGAAGATGAAGGAACATTTAAAGCAAAACCAGAGTAAGCACAAAACAGGGGTAAGATATAAGAACATTTCCAAGGCATCGAATATCCCCTGGAGCACGGTAACATCCATTATTTAGAAATAGAGACCACAACTGTGACTGTCTAGAAAAGGCCGTCATCAAAAGAGGAGTATTCAGACAAGAGGGGCACTAGTCATGGAAGCCACCAAAAGCACTATGACAACTTTAACAGAGTTACCATCTTCCCCAGCTGAGCTGGGAGACACTGTACATGCAACAACAGCCCAGGTTCTGCACAAAAGTGGTCTTTATGGGAGCATAACAAAGAGTGAAGAACTCACATTAAAATCTCGGCTACACTTCGCCAGAAGGCATGTGAGAGACTCTAAGACCAAGTGGAATTAGATTGTATGGTCTGATGAGACCAAAGTAGTGTTTTTGGCCTCAATGCTAATCACTATGTTTGGCTCACCCAACACCGCACACCATCCTGAGAACACCATCTCCACTGTGAAGCATGGTGGTGGCAGCATCATGCTATGGAAACGCTTCTCTGCATGCGAGCCTTGAACGCTTGTGAAGATGGAGGGCAAAATGGATGCAGCAAAGTAAAGAGAAATCCTGGAAGGAAACCTGCTGAATTCTGCAAGAGACCTGGCACTTGGGAGGAGATTCATCTTCCACTGGAACAGTAAGCCCAAACATACAGCCACACTAGAATGGCTTAAAAACAAAAAGGTTAATGTTAGGACTTGAATCCAATTAGTGGACGGAGTTGAAAATTGTTATAAGTCCCCTTCCAACCTGACACACTGTGGCTTGAGCAATTTTGCAAAGAAGAATCAGTAAAAATTGTTGTTTCCTAATTTGACATTATAGACATTTTTGAGTTGATCAGTGGCAAAAACTCCTATTTGATTTAATGTTGTAAAATAAGGCTACAATAAAATTTGAAAAAGTCCAAGGGGGTGAATATGTTTGACAGCCACTCTAAATAAGACCCTCTTATGTCATTGTTACTATATGTAGTCTGTCTGACTGGAGAAAGGTAATGTTAATCATCATCTGAGGTGAAATTACATGAAATGATGACAGCTAGGGAGCAAAACATACATCTGGTTTGCTTTTCTTCATCACGTTTATTGATTTCTCTTATTTTTACAATAAACATGAGCAAAAAATAATAATAATTATAATATAAATACAACACCAGCAAAAAACAAAACAAATCGAAAGACAATAAAATGATCAGCAATTTTCATTTTGGGTGAGACTATCCCAAAATGTTTCAAAGGATTTCTGCCTTAGACCATGTTATTAAGGTGCCTGATTCTATACATTTTGCTATTCTTTTCAGGAGGACCTTCAGTGAAAGTTGTCTTACTGCTTCAGAAGTGAGTTTGAAACAAATCGGTAGTTTTACACTAGTTTTTACACATGCAGTTGTCACAGGCGAGTATTATACTTTTTGGGGATAAATTCTTAGCAATTGCATGAAATATGCTGCTTTCTGTTGAATCAGTGTAGCAGATCAAACCAATTTCAGACAACTCCTTTCTATCTTACATAATCTTGGGGCCCATATAAGGATATTCACTGATCACCTGGAAGAGTAGCCAGCAGTCAACTGAAAATGAGTGGAGCTTTCAACTGTGCAGCCATTCAATATTGCTAGGTTAGAAACAAGATAGATAAAGATGTCAGACTGACAAAAACAAACAAAAATGTTCTACATTCAACCATACTTGGTATGTGTTCAACTGTCACGTTTTCTTTAGTCTCATTCAGAAATCTGAGTTTACAGATACAAGTCCTACCAAGTAGCACCACTGTCATAGTACAATCCAAATCTAAAAGGTAATTTCCTCTTTTCAACAAATTAACAATAAAAATACTTTATCTCTTTGAAAACAAAACCAGTATGTGTTTCTATTGTTGAATTTTTAGAATACCCAATGGCAGATATATAACTGTATACCTATTGTATATGTGAACATAACACGAACATGTTCTTTCTCTTCTCACTCTCTTGATGATTCCTGTTATTCTATATTTGTTACAGCCATTTCTAGAATACATACACCATACAGCCACACAGGAAATACATATATTGCTTTTTGAAGACATCTCCAAATTATCATATAAAACGGATATATGGAGAATGAGAAATTAAATAACATTTGTGACACTGGGGAACAAAATATCTGTCCACCAGGAGGCACTGTTGTCATTTTGTGAAACCTACTCATCCTGATACATCGTTCTGAATGAATAGGACTGCTCATTAAATGACATTCAAACAACATTCTTCTGAAACATGTTTAAAATAACACCCTATCTCATATAAATATCTGTGGTCTGATAGTTACAGCATGATTATTTCATACTATTAAATTTTGAATTAATACATTCATCTTTGGTTGGAGGGAATGTGTGTAATCTAACATGACTATTCTTGTATGCAGAATAGAAAAGCATTTGTTTTGCTAATGGAGTATCTGTAATCTACACATAAGTAAATGCATGACTGCACACCATCGATACACATTTACTTGTTGAATTGATTGTGGATGGAATGGGCTCAGGGGACAAATATCTTGTGATGCAACATTGGTTACACGGATAAAATTGTGATGAATACACTGAACAGAAAGTAACTGTAAAACCAAGCAAGCAGGCATTTTTTTCTCCTGACATCCTGAGTGGCATCCTGTGTGTGTGTGTGTGTGTGTGTGTGTGTGTGTGTGTGTGTGAAAATCCTCACAAGAACAGTAAAACAAGTAATAGGTTTAGGGTTAGTAGAGGTTAGATTTTTGGGGTTAGATTTAGGTGGTACAAATTTTGAAAGAGATTTTTTTGTGTGTCTGTGTGTCTCTAAGGGCGTTTGTATGTGTGTGTGTATGTGTGTTTGTGTGTGTGTGTGTGTGTGCGTGTGTGAGATAGAGAAGACAAAAAATGAAAGAGGGAGGGTAAACTCAAGAAAGAGGGACTATGAAGAGTGGATAAAGTGGAGTGTCTGTTCTGGATTATCTGACCAGATTAAAAGATTAGAGTGAAATTTAGCGAGGCAAACTGAATGGAGCAGGAATGCTAAGGAGCAGGTAGCACTAGCACTGGTCACTATTCTTTCACAATGTATGTGGAATACATGTTCAACATTGAGTCAGATTACTTTTAACTTTTAATTCGCAGCATTACTTTTAATTCGCAGCATGTATTTTGCATCTATCAAGCAAAATAGAGTATTACTGCTAAATCTTGATGATGATGTTTCTGAGGCACCACATCAACCAACAATGAAGAGTGTATCAATACACACCCTATACTGACTGAGAAAACCGTCCCTAAAGGTCAACCCAATCCTTAATTTGAGTGAACAGATGCCAGTGTTCTAAAAGTATTGCTATGACGTCGTAGCGGGATCACAGTCACATTGGCACAATGTCACAGCCAAGGCCAGGTGCCACGGTTCAGCATTGCTTGGTCAGATCTACAGATTCCTCAACTGATGAACAGGCTTGTCTCATTATGTGTACCCAATCAAGTCAACAGCACAGCTAGGGTATCTGTGTAAAAGAACATTGAGCGACATGGGACGGCACGCTGACAAATCCTCTTGCAATGCACATGCTCAATTTGTTAGAATACAGTCTCCAACACCAAGGTTGGTCTCTTGCACCCTGAAGAATGTAGTGGCAGAAAATCCTACCTGAATTAAAAGGAATCAAACCACTGTTGTCTGCAAAACAGGCCTACAGACATTTGGGTGAATGTAATCAGAAATGTTGGAGGCAGCCTTGAAATTAAAGTTGGTCTAATAGTTTTGAAATAGAAGTTTCAACACATGCAGAAGCATAGACTCTCTCCATTTGTACTTTTCCACTGAAGCATCTCCTCTTCACAGGAAACACTCAAACCAGTGCAAATCAATACAAAATAGACAAACAGCATCCATAATAAATATGTACAGAAACGCATGAAATACAAAGCTATAAACAAACCACCTATCCCTTACTGTTAAGCTGTAGGAATACAGCAGTGTACACCAACCATGTACTCTACGTAAGAACAATGTGTACATATATATTCATGTTATGAAAGCCTAATCCAATTTATAACTATGATACACAATTCAAGTGTTAATGATTACAAAAAAATTCCTGTATGATGGGCAGAATGCATATGACGTGTGACTAATGAATATTGCACATTGCATATGCAACTTCCCGACCTACAATATGGAATGAGTCTTGCAAATGGAATGTTGTCTGACAAACACACACACACACATACACACAAACACACACAAACACACACACTCAAAGGTCTTGACCTCTCTAACTCCCCATGTTGGAGATGCGATCTTCTTCAATCTCACGTTTCATACACGCAATGGCTGTATGGTCCATCCTGGTGGCCATGGGTTTAACATAACCTCATTTATAATTCACACATAGCAGAGCAGTGAGCTGGGATGAGGCCACTTCCCATACTAAAGACAATACAGACATGCAAAATGACTCCCTCCCAGCCTTCATCCACCAACATGTCTTTTCATCGTAGGTATTAGCTGTTTGGATTAATAAGTGCAACAAAACAGACACACTGACATAAGAGTATGATATACTGTATATTTACATTTACTAGTTTTGTGGTGTGTTTTCTGTATATATGTATTTAGAGGGGCACTCCATGGGGGAGGCAGTGAGAAAGGAGCAACAGTAAACTGGTAAGAGGCTTTGCTTCTCCTTGCAAACTTTGAAATCATACATGTTAATGTCCTCTATATCTCCTAGGTAGTCATGCAGTATAAATAGACTTGATGTCAAACTAATTTACAGAAAACAATCAGTCCCCAAGCTCACACACAGAAAGAGACAGAAATACCAGTCTTTTAACTCCACCATTCTGACATCATCACTCCAATGGACGTACAATTCCCGACATCTAGGGTGAATGGACGTTGTAAACATATTTTATTCCTCAGACGGTGTTCATTCTATTTCTGTGTGTGTGTGTGTGTGTATATGTTAGTGTGTTTGTGCGTGTGTGTGTGTGTATGTGTGTATACCTGTGCACAGAATGTGGGTGGGCTTGAATGCAAGAGAAAGAGAATGTAAATTTAGATTTTAGTGTTGATCCTCAGTTTGAAAGACACTTTTCCAGCGAACTTGTCTCTTTCACTCCCAGGAGGAATGTTGTTGGAGATGATCCTGCATTCAATGTTGACGTCTTCATTGAGGGTGATGTTGAGAAACTTGATGGCAACCAGAGGCTGGGAGTAGTTCACCTGAAACAGGACAATAGATATTTAAGGTCAATATATATTTAAATGTCTTAACGTGTTGAAAGCACAGGCTTCTTCATGTGTAATAACAATATAATAACGTTGGATCAATAACATGAGATATACTGAACGTAAGAATCTGTTTATAGTGTAAGTTATGACTTCTGAGGATTGCCATGTTGGTATTGTGGGATTCTTACCTGAGCTTTCTTGCCATAGTAAGGGTAGTACATTAGGTTAAAGGTGCCATTCTCAGGGTAGTATGCCACCTCTCCAATCTTCTCAGAGTCTTCTTTCTGCAGAGACAGATTATGAAGATTATTGGATCATGTAACAGAATCTTCCATCTGAAGCGTGAGGGCAAGAAGGGGAGAACTACCCAATCTGAAATCAAGGGTAGAAGGGTATCAGAAATATACACTACAGTGGCATCCTTACCCATTCATCTTTGCCAACTTTGTACCTCTGAGAGTGGAAGGACAGAATGGATGGTAACAGAATTTAAAAGAAGAAAACAACATACACATAGGGTATGAAATGATCACATGACATTGTAACATGCAATACAAACAAGCAAAGAAAGACACAGACATAATGGAAGGTCAGGGGTCAGAGATCAGGAGTAGGAGTGCCTTCGGTAATGCATGCACCACACTGGACCAACTGAGCTAACCAATCAGTTCAGTAAATGTAGATGTAGCAATTATATTAGTCAAGGGAATAACATGGTCAATGATTCCATATTGCTGATATTATTGATAGAATTATTATTTCCAACAAAATGTGCCATTTCTCCATTGATAGCCTGGCTTTTTTCAAGGGATTTATGACGATTAGTTAAGCAATCATGTGACACAAGTCAACGTCAAACGTGTCTATATAAGGTCCCATACTTCAAAGTGCATGTCAGAGCAAAAACCAAGTCATACCAACCTTCCATAGCCTTCCGGATTGTGTCAAGACAGATCTTGGGGAGGTTATAGAAAAAAATACTAAAGCATGGAAAGTTCCAAGGAGCACAGTGCTCCCCATCACTGTGGAATGGAGGGAGTTTGGAACCACCAAGAAGGATCCCAGAGCTGCCCGTCCAAACATAGTAACTGGGCAAGAAGGGCCTTGGACAGGGAGGTGACCAATAACATGAAGGCTAAAGAGCTTCAGGGTTTTAGTGCAGAGATGGGAGACCCTGCCAGAATGACCATCTGCCGCACTCAATCGATCAGTCCTTCATGTTAGAGTGACTAGATGGAAGCCACTCCTGAGTTAAACGCACATGACATGTACCCGAAGGACTCTGAGAGCATGAGGAACAATATTGCGACTTCTGGTGAAAACAAGTTAACGCTCATCATCTGTCTTATACCCTCCCCACGTTGTGGCATGCTGGGGCATCATTCTTTGGGGGATGCTTCTCAGCAGTAGGGACTGGATGACTGGTAAGAATTGAGGGAAGGATGAATGGAGAAACATACAGAGAGGTCCTTGAAGAAAACCTGAATCCCCCCAACCCTAAACCTTTATGCAGTAAATATTGTAGGAACTCCAGTTACTAGACTCCAGTTACTACAACTAAACCACTGTGAAATACTGTATGTATCCTATGTTTTAAAACTGGTTTACAAAACCTAATGTAAAAATCAGTACATGCGATATGAAATGGTGGAGGAGGAGAATGTTTTCGAATAAAGCACACTGCTCTTGTAATTTACTAATTTTTGACATTGGAGACCAATCCCATGTGTAGCACATTTAAGAATATTCAGAAGGACCTACTGTATGGTCTATATAGACTAGTAAAGGAATTATTTTAATACTGTCAGTGTTGAATCCTGACATGCTTCTTTGCTGTGTGGTCTTCTAGGTTGATTAAACATTAACTGCCGGAGGCACTCCAGTACCCGTGTTACCCAGCCCTCACAGTAATGAGTGAAATTAGAGCAAGACACATGATGGGAGTAAATTCTGTGGGGACTCAAGGAGAGAGAGAGGAAAAGAGAGAGAAAGGCTCACTTTCGCTCCACAGGTGACAAATGGAGCCTGGCCATCCGTTCCTGGCAACATCCCAATGACCTACAAGGACAGACAGATGAATAGACAGAAAGACTTGTGTTAAAACTTGAAAGTTTAACCATCATCCCCCACTAACCCCTACTATAAATTTTCGTACTTCTGAAGATGATAAAACGGTTTATAAAAGTTTTTTTGTACATTGTTGGTTTTGTATTTTGCAGACTCCCAAACATTTCCTTGCCTCCTCCCACTCTCCCTAAGGAGAGTTTCCAATCCACACCGCAGGTCTCACTCTTTCCAGCCCCCTTCCCCCCTTTGCCGTACCCGGTTCAGCTTGATGATGATACATGGCTTGCCATCCTGGTATCCATAGGTTCGGTCTTGGATCCCGGAGCATTCTTCTAGAAGTGTGCGATTGAACTGGCAGGACCGCTTTGGGTTGTTCTTCACATCACCACTGTCTGCCTGAACAAAGTACTGGTCTGGTTTGCACTCATCATTCTTCTCAGCCTGCAGAGAGTCGTTGTAGGCTGGATGGGAGAGAAATACAGTTTGATGTTGTTTCTCCCAAAATAAATGCATTTACGTGACAAATGGGTAAACCAGTTGGTAGACCAGAGAGCATACAATGGCAGGGATGAGGGTTTCCCCTTGAGGTGAACAAGAACGTGAGTCACTCTGAATAAGTGTGTCTGTGTATTGACCGAAATGTAAATATAGAGGGACAGGCAGACACACTCACGAGAGAGGAAGTTGTCCAAGGTCTTGGCGTACATGTCCCAGCTCTCCGTCATATGGGTGTTATAGATGATCTCCATTGACTCTCCCCTAGGTCTGATCATCATGCCTGCAGACGAGATACAAATAATGTGGGAAAGGCTTTTAGCCTGAAGTATAGCACTACTATGTGTGACTGTTTAGAGTGTTCATGACTAAATAGAAGCAGTGGCGAAGAGACTTGATGAAGTGTATGTTTGTATTTTGAGGGTTAAGTGTGAACACGTCTTAGTATGTGATATTATTGATATTATATTTATATGCATTATTATTATATTTATAATACCTGGTGTGCCAAGCCTGTCTTGCCAGGTGGGTTTGTGGTCGTCCAGGGTCTGCAGCATGACATACATGGTGAGGCAGAACATTCCAGCTAGGAAGATGTAGAACACCAGGTAGAAGAGTAGAATAAGGCCTGGAGAGACAAGATATGACAAGCACGCAAGTACTGTATTAATCTCATATATATTCTGTGTTAACCTCATACAGATACAGTATTAACCTCTGACATGTACTGTATTAACCTCATACAGATACAGTATTAGACTCAAACATTTACTGTATTAACATGATACAGATATAATATTAACATCACATAGATACAGTATTAACCTCATACATATACTGTGTTTGTCTCATACAGACACAGTATTAACATTAAACAGATACAGTATAGACCTCATACAAGACAACATTGAACTAAATGTGGCCATTCCATCACCCATGAACAGAATAGCATACCTTACAATGAGGCAAATGTTTTAACAAACCCTGAAAAGATGAAAAGGCCATGTAGAGTAGGTTGTATGTTGTCTTTAACATACTATACCACTCAATATCTTTTACACTGCTCCATGCCGACTATGAAACGTGAAAAAAAACAATCCAAGAATCAATCCAGTGTACCTCCAACCTAAAGCCTCTACTTCCTCCAGTAGGGACATTCATGCTCTTTCTCAAACAAATATATTTTATGCATAAGGAAACAAATTGTCTACTGGATATTAAATTGGTATCTGTGTATTTTCTGAAACATTATTGGGACATGAAAAGATACATTCATATGTGTCTGTGCTCTTCCAATCACTCACAACCTGAGCACAAACACCCCCCCCCCTTCCCCAAGCAGGCAATGATTAATGCAGGGTTGGATGTCTAGTCTTTGTCCAAATGAATTATCAAGTAACACTAGCATTGGGAGAGAGAGCTGAGAAGAGGGGAGGGTGAAAAAGGGGGGAGGGAGGAATGGAGACAGAAGGTAAGAAGAGTAGAGAAGCCCCCTGGAGATTAGTGGAGGGGGTCAGGGGATTATGTACAAGTCTTATGGACACAAACCATAATGGAGACCATACGGTAACATGTCAGCATTTGATTTCAAGTGAAGAGCGGTTGTTTAAACAAGTGGTTCTCACTGGTTAGGCCTCAGGATCCAAATTGAACCAGATTGTCTCAGTTGTGACCCAATATTCACACAACTATAACATATCAGGATTTTTTTTATACCACGAAAATGAAGTAATTATATTACACAAGGAAACAACAATCCTACAATTTTCATTGCCAATAATTACATATTGTTCTTATTCTTGATAAAGAATGTTGGCACGCTCAATTGTTTGAAAGCATAAAAACTGATCAATAATGTTTCTAATATTTTTATGAGGTCATTATCAAGTATATATTCATGATAATTTCTAAACACTTTCCTGGTATTAGTTGTTTATTAGTTTCCTGTTATTACCTAGAATAACTTGACTGTGGGATGCTGGCCTTCTAGGCAGAGTTCTTCCTCTGTCCAGTGTCTGTGTTCTTTTGCCCATCTTAATCTTTTCTTTTTATTGGCCAGTCTGAGATATGGCTTTTTCTTTGAAACTCTGCCTAGAAGGCCAGCACCCCAGAGTCGCCTCTTCACTGTTGATGTTGAGACTGGTGTTTTGCGGGGTTCTATTTATTGAAGCTGCCAGTTGAGGACATGTGTGGCATCTGTTTCTCAAACTAGACACTCAAATGTATTTGTCCTCTTGCTCATTTGTGCACCAGGGCCTCGCACTCCTGTTTCCATTCTGGTTAGAGCCAGTTTGCACTGCTCTGTGAAGGGAGTACTACACATCGTTGCACAAGATCTTCCGTTTCTTGGCAATTTCTCGCATGGAATAGCCTTCATTATTCAGAACAAGAATAGACTGACGAGTTTTAGAAGAATGTTCTTTGTTTCTGGCCATTTTGAGCCTGTAATCGAACCCAAAAAACGCTGATGCTGAAGATACTGAACTAGTCTAAAGGCCAATTTTATTGCTTCTTCTATCAGCACAAATGTTTTTAGAGGTGCTAACATAATCGCAAAAGGGTTTATAAATGATCAGTTAACCCTTTAAAATGATCAACTTGGATTAGCAAACACTACGTGCCATTGGAACACAAGAGTGATGGTTGCTGATAATGGGCCTCTGTACCCCTATGAAGATATTCCATTAAGAATCAGCTGTTTGCAGCAACAATAGTCATTTACAACATTAACAATGACTACACTGTATTTCTGATCAATTTGTTCTTATTTAAATGGACAAAAAATGTGCTTTTCTTTCAAAAACATGGAAATGTCTAAATGACCACAAGCTTTTGAACGGTAGTGTATGTAGATATAAAACTATTATTTTGGGTGGAAAATCACTTGCCATAACGGTCATACAGGTCATAACATATATGAAAAAAGGGGAGTTGACTTAATCTATCAGCAGCCCCTTCGTTCCATTACTCTGCACTCTCAGCATAGCTTGAGGTCCATCCTGCGCGGTAGGTCTGCAATATCACTGCTGGGTGTTTCCTGATGCAGAACTCCACCCCTGGGCCCTGTCAAAAACCACCATGGGATCTCCTACTGTCAGCAGGCTGTGGGCCCTGGGCCTCACATTGTGGTCAAGCTTACAGAGATCCATAACCAAATGGCAAGGGGAAGCTGTTCCACAGGATACTGTTACAAACACCGGAGCTCCGTGGTGAGTGAGAGTAAATGTATCTGTGGGAGTCTGTCTACTTGTACCAGGTTGGTAGGATCTCTGTTGAAATGTAGCCTCGCAGAGGAGTCAATGACAACAGCAAAAGGGCATCCTGCAGGTTGGTGTGAGATGGGATGAAGAGAGGTATATACAGTAGGGATGGGGTGCTGTTGCACACAGTGTGTAGGAAGGAATAAACCTGCAGAGTCATCCCTGATACTGCACAGGCTGTATGTCTGACTGGCACTGGTCCAGCCAATGCAGGGATGGACTGACATCATTGAGGGAAATTGGACATTACTTTACTGCTCTGCCTTGATGGTGGGTCATGGCACCAACAAATATCTCCTGTCTAGTCCCACAGAGAGTCCACTGACTGTCCTGTCCAACGTCTCAACAACGGTAACCACCCCCCCCTTTTTGCCTCTCCCTTTTAACCCCTTCAAAACAGAAAGTTCAAAGCAAAGAACAAAATGGTGGGGAAGAATAGGCTGGCAGTGTCTTGTGCTTTCCCTTTCAGGATGGTAATATGTAAACCCCTTAAAAGATGTGTATTTAATTTAGTATGTTTGATCAGGATAGTATTCAAACATCAATGAATAAATGCGGATGCTGTTTTGAAGCTGTGCTATCAAGCAGAGGCTTTGAATGGAAATTCTGGTGAGGACAAAAGAATATGTATGTGCTATGGCTATTTTTCATATTCATGTACGTTTGAAATTGCCCAGGGATCTAAGAACTATTTCCATAATGGCGTAACACACATACACTCACACTCACACACACACACACACACACACACACACACTTGCATGAAAGACAAGTGCGACTGAATTTCTACCCTAATATGTCTTGTTGGCTGTGGAGGGCATCAGGGATGATTTAAAGACTATTATATGCGGTCTAGGGGCTGAATCAATAGGCCCAGCCCGTTAATGAGGTATATATGTACTAAGTTCATGGATCACCTATATGCTATATACATTTTGGCTAGCTACAGAAATAGCCTAATTAACGAGTCTTATGGAGTGCAGCTTAACTGGGCCACCAGTCCTTAAAGCACCTGGAACGCGCTGAGCTGGATGAAGAAGTGCATTCTGGGAAAATTGCTACAGTCAACGATCACCCCACAGTAGGCATAATTTACTTTCCCTGCGTGCTGGAATATAGTGCAAGGGACACTATAACACTCCTAGAAATGCCAAATGTAAGATTGTCATGTGAGTGTGAAATCATAGCACTTATTTTCAAAAGAGATTATATTGAAATCAGTCTGATAAAATGCAGTGTAATCAATTTAAATAATTGCTATGAAATTGATGTGCAGTTTGATTTGCTGTTTTGAAATTGCTACTCAGAGGGTCAACCAATGAAGTCATTAGTTTGGGATTACATCCTGTGATGATTTACTCACACTGAGTTGGGAAGGGTTGGGGGGTTGGAGGTGATACAAATAGAATGTGGCCCTCAGCTTTACCCAGATTAAAACGCCTCAATGTCATTACAAAAGAGACATATGTGTGCATTTCTGCTCCCACGAACATTTGAAATATTTTTGGGTTGGATGTGCAGTCATCATTTAAAATCTCAGATGTTAGATAACATTATCTGATGTTATTTTTGATTTTGGTTGTGCAGATTGTACCGGTGATCTTGGCATTTAGCAGGAGATATAACTTTTATCACATTCAAACTTCACAGAGTCAAAAACACACATTTTAATAGTGATTGTTATTGAACAGCCTACAATTGAAATACATTCTACAACCCTCTATCTTTACTGTCTTTGCCTATTTGAGTAAATGACAAGCTTTTGCTGAATAAAAATGTAACTATTTGAAGTAACAACTGCCTTTGCGCCAGAAAGCAGGTTGAAGTAACAAAAGTTTAATTTGAAACATTCTAGTCTATCCTTTAAAAAGAGCACCGTCATGTTCATTTAACCTGAAGAAGTTTCACTGCCTCCACCCTTGTGTCAAGACGCATTGCGCAGGGAACTCGGAAGCATAAATTAATACATTAAGAAAAGTAATGCTGGCAACATTTCGCCAGAACCAGCAGACGCCATCCACACATAATGCCGCATTTGAATTTCAGCACCACAATTTGGACAGCGACCAATCTCATTACCTGAACCTTCGTTAAGACAACGTCTTTACATTGCGCAACATAGGTTAGGCTATGTCAAAATGTGCTCACAAATTTTATTCTACATTCCGCTTGGTCACATTCGTAAGCGCCCAAGGAGCACAAATAAAGGATGCTCATGATATCACTGTAAAACCTGTAGCTAAATAGGTGTTAGAGGAAGAGCGGCCATCTCTGGTACTTTGCTGCAAGCAACCATGTAGGTGGAATACCAGAACTCACCCCAGCTGCTCGCTGTCCTGCCACAAAATTCCCGTGTCCTGGGGTTCCATATGAAGTCCTTCCAAGTGCTCTTCTCAGCATCCTTCGCCATTTTGCTCGATTTCTTTAATCCACCGACTGTAATCGGGCTATACAGCCTAATCTAGGCCTAACAGTTGCTTGGGTGATATGTTAAATATATCAGGGTCGCTCTGGAATCAGATGGGTGACAATTAGTCAGAGTGCAGAGAAACGCTTCAGAGCGCACACATAAAGAGCTGCTTGAAAAGGATAGAAAATCCGCCGGCTGCGTGCTACTGTATCTGATTACAGTTAATGTATGTGAGACGACAGTGGTGTTGATACTACACTCAGCACAAACCCGCTCTCTGCCCTCCCCCAGGTCTAGTCCGCATGCCGCAGAGTTTTGATGAGTGATGCAGAAATGTGGTGATACTGCAGTGAAGGGCTCTCTCCCCCTCTCTCTCCCCTTCTCTCTCTCTCTCTCTCTCTCTCTAACAGCCTCTCCCTTGCTCACCCTCACTTACGCCTTAAGCCACACCCCTCCCCAACCCCCGCAGACAGCCAGGGTCCCCTCCTCCTGTCTCACCAGAGGACACCAGCAGCCAACCAGCTTCCCTCTTTAACCAATCATAATGCCCTTTACAGCCGATGTGGCTAAGTCAACGCCTACGCGAGGGTCTGAGTGACAAGCTTTCCAGCAAATTACATCAGCTATGGGGATTCCTCCTGCAGCTCCAGCAGGTGTCTGAAGATGGCGTGCCGCTCATGTATTGGTGTTTGAACATGGCTCATAGTCACGCACATCCATATCTGAATGAAAATATCTCCCCCCTCAACAGCCCCTCCCTGATTCACACACTACTGGATAATGCAGATTCGTCGGCGATTTATTCCCACACAGCCTTCCAAACCTGACTGTTACGCGAGAACCAAAGAGGAGGAAGAAGAGACACATGGAGCTGTCACACAATATCAATGCGGTGCTTATTGACAGACAGCTGGAGACTGGATGTCTGTGGTTTTGGTAATGGAGTTTACTGATAAAAGAGGCTTTCCATTTAAGGAGAAGCAGGATGCACATTTGCACCCTTTACTGTTCTGCCACTGGTATCCATCCACATGTTAGTGTGCTCGGGTGTGCTTGAATGCGTGTACAGGAATTTCAATAAGCTATTAATATTTCTATGAATCTCAGAGACTGGTGGTGTAGTCGGGTGAAGTGGATGGGAATGGCGCCCTCACTTGGAGATCTAACACATTACAACACGTGTGTGTAACAGTGGTGTTTGTGGGTTCTGGGCAAGAATCCCGTTAAAATGCATTCTGGCTGTCCACATTGGTTTTAACTGGAGACAATTTCTGAAAATTGTACATATGCCAGTACCCGTTTTACCAGAGATAGCCAATATGTACCTAGAACAAAATAAATGTGAATAGATAAAGCAAAGCCCAGGGACCATATTGGTAAGCTCCTCTGTCATGACATAAAACACAAACACATGCAAAAATCCTGTTCATTATATAAAATGTATTTATTTGTTTATTTAATGACGATATCAATGCGAATATAGCACTACAGTGATTTCCAAGGTACACCGTATCTTACCATATCAGTATAGTATGGCACTCATATAATGGCCACTGTTTTAGTCCACATTAAAATCTGACAGTTTCTGTAAACTTGTTTGTAAATTATGCCTAAGTTATCAATTGTTGTGATTAATAAAAAAAACAATATGATTACTTTGTTTATCTGAAATACAATTGGGCACACTTTGTAATGGTTTTGGGATAGAACCCAAGCTCTGACATGTTTTCCATGTAAGAAATTCCTGCATGCATTGCATTTCCCTCACTTCCTAAACGTGGTCCTCATCTCTGGGTCTTGAAACTATAGCCAAACAGGTGATAATAACCTGGACCACCAAAAATGAATCGGTGCTTGGTGCAATGTCACTGCAACATTTTGGAGCCTTTTTCACCGGGTGAAACTGGAGCTGTACAGGTGCTGTACTAAATAAACAACAACAACAACAACCAGAAGACATTCAGGTGCCAGAATACAAATACAGAGGGATTGATTAATCAAATGACACATATCATCTCAAGGTGGCTTTTTCCATAAATAAAAACAAGTAACAATAACCACAAAAGCTGTAATGTTATGTAACGTAAAGTGGTTGTGACAACCAAAACTGTAATTCAATAAACAACATTAGTAGTAATAGTAGTTCAAGATAGCAGCAAAGTATTTCAAAATATGTCTAAACAATGATCAAACTGAGTTGTTCAAAACTGTACATAAATAAACTGTATGTAGAAAAGGGCATAAATACAACAACTGTATGTACTGCTTAAAGGGTATCTTGCATAAATACGATACGACATTTGTGAGACTGTGCCTTTGTCTTGAGGGCTTGTCATTTATTGGTAGAATCATACAGTAATGTGTGACCAGTTGCAACAGATAAAGTACCTAATTCTTTAAATAAAAATGTTTATACATTATATGCTACATTATATTTATTGATTACAAGTATGAAAGTGGAAATAATTGCTACATTTTCAATACAGTTGTACATCTATTTACAGTAGTATATAGGGGATTTGTTTCTTTCAAGCGTAGGCTGTGTTTTTGTGCAGGTTCTTCCAGCATTATGTTAGATGTGTTTGATGAGGCACTGCCCTATTATCTGCTGTCTGTGTTAACAGTTCTGATAAGGCACTGCCCTATCTGCTGTCTGTGTTAACAGTTCTGATAAGGCACTGCCCTATCTGCTGTCTGTGTTAACAGTTCTGATAAGGTACTGCCCTATCTGCTGTCTGTGTTAACAGTTCTGATAAGGCACTGCCATATCTGCTGTCTGTGTTAACAGTTCTGATAAGGTACTGCCCAATCTGCTGTCTGTGTTAACAGTTCTGATAAGGCACTGCCCTATCTGCTGTCTGTGTTAACAGGTGTGATGAGGCACTGCCCTATCTGCTGTCTGTGTTAACAGTTCTGATAAGGCACTGCCCTATCTGCTGTCTGTGTTAACAGGTGTGATGAGGCACTGCCCTATCTGCTGTCTGTCTTAAGGCTGATTAGGCTGTGTAAATAGGTGTGTCTGTGTGTTGTTTTTTGTAGGCCCATCATCAATTTGTTATTGTGCATGACCAGTGTTATTAGCAATACTTTCTTAACAGTGATCTTTTTGTACAATTCTGTGTTGAATAAATTAAGTGTACAGTATGATTTGAGTGTGCAGCATGTGCCATCTTTCATAATATTAACTTTTCAAAGGATTCCCCAAGCGACACTTTCATATTTTTTACACAACCACAACATATTTCAGCAGGACTTTTCATGGTGTACTGATATAATGGAATCTCCAAGATCTATGTTAAAATAGGACAATCTCACATGACTATCTTCACATGATTAACTGATAGGGTTTTATACAATACTGTCTGCCTGTTCAATGACATGCAGGAGATGACACACTAACTATGACTTTGAATTCACGGTTGAGATATGTTTTGGCCAACTGACATGTTTCAATATGAATGTAACCCTTACACTGCCAACATATTGCTATAAAATTGCAGAAACGCTGAGAAAGTCTGTATATTTACATTACAAATATGCAAACAGATAGGTAGTATTTCTGTCCTCAATCATTACAAATTCATCTCCACAACAACAATCTACTGATATTCAGACAACAAGGCAAACCAAATATGCAATGTTTCAGTGTTTATTTAAGGATCCCCTACCCCTTCTTTTCACCAACCTATGGAGAATATGGGTTTTTGTGTGTGCGTGCATGTACGTGTACTTGAACATACAGTATGTGTGTCTACATATGATGTGTCTTGCTGAGGATCAACCTAAAATCTCCTTCAAACTCTCTGTCCGAATCGCCATGTACAACAGGGGAGAGAGAGAACTAATGGAAACTACAAGATAATGGAAACTGTCATTTTAAATGAGGGGAAAGTTAGGCCAATTAGTTGTTCGTATAATGTCAATACTACCCCTTTTAATTTTGTCTCAATGAAGGCTGAGCTTATTGGTGTTTAAGAAATTATAATGGATTCAAGAAAGGGCTTGTAAGATACTAAGACTACAGTTCAACAAGTCCCACACTACTGATTGATTGTACGTATATCTCTCGTTGGTTCCATGTTTGATTGGTATATCTATCAATAGAAACTACCCATCTTCTTGCATCCCTTTATCCAAGTCACATCCTACGTTGTTCACTCTAGGTAACATGATTTGTTTTCAAATGTTCGTTAACTTTATGGTCCACACACATCTAAACAGCTTAGTAACTTTGTAGACCTCGTTTCGGCTCCACATGACGTTTGTCTTACCATATGAGACCACGCAACTCTCTCATCACTCTCATGCATACTCTCCCTCTTCTGTGAAGGTCATGGTAAAAACACGGTAACCACGAAGAGAGAAAACCCTTCCCAATCATCTTTTTCTTTGTAGAGGGTGATTCATCTCTTTCCACATGTAAACTTATGTTTCACCACAACTGTGGGCCAACAGCACTTCATTATTACATAGTACCAGTCCCTATCTTACAGCTGTACCTTCACTGCCCTTAGATGGCTGTGTCCCACACCACAGCCTGGGGCCTCTGACAAGGGGGCGTGCCCGTTTTTCGGGGCTCAGGGGTCCGTCTCCAGCTGGGCAGGATGGGCATGCTGTCCTGCTTACACAGGCTCTTGTCTGGGCGCCGGTGCGCTTTGATCTCCTTGCACAGGCAGCGCTTCCTCTCGATGACCTCCAGCAGCTTGCCGTCCCTCTGGGTCTGAGCTGTGGAGGCCGTGGCACCCCCGGAGGCTGGAGGCTGTCCCTGGGCCAGCTGTGCCAGGTGCTGGAACTGCAGCTGAAGGTGGTGCTGCTGCTGCAGCTGCTGGAGCTGCTGCTGCAACTGGAGCTGCTGCTGGTGGAGCTGGAGTTGGTGCTGCTGTCTGGACACACCCGGACTGCAGGGCGTCTGGGAGGACAGGGACACCCCGTGCAACTGGTCAGGGAGGGAGACAGGGAGGGAGACAGGGAGGGGAGGTTGGTTTAAGAGCATTCCCATGAATGGATTACGCATGAATCAAAATCCACGCCGTGTTCCTGTGAACGCCGGATCCCTGTTGTAGCATTGAGGGCCGTGCCTAGCAACCGACACAGTAGCCATCAGAACATGCACCACAGCTCGCCACCAGGCGGCACTGTGACATCGACTTAGAGCCGGTGGCTCCCCGCGGTGTGCAAGGGAGGGTCAGGCAGCACACACTGACGGTCTCTGCAGCACAGCACACTTGAACTGCGTCAAGCGTTTCAGACGCAGCCAAGTCACTGGGCAAAACGCGACGCTATTGGACAGTGGATCAGCGCTCCGAAACACTTTGGAGGAGCATCCTCCTCACATACGTCAGTTAGGGCATCGCTCTCCCCTGGACTTCCTCTATAAGGCTGCTGGCCACAACCTTATTCTGCTCACTGAACATACTGTATCTCCAGGCTATAAATAGCTCAGAAGGAGGGTTGTTGCTGGGAATAGAAACAATGGCCATATTCTAACAAATAATCCCAATAAAATTGCACAACATGTATAAATGATAGTTAGATTAATCATTATTATTATGATAATAGGTATTATTCACTTGACTTAGTGCCTCTCGGTGGGGCAGGCTGCTCTGCCTCTGAACGTCGCTTCCGACCTGCCTCACCCCAGAGGTGGATGATGAGCGACCCAAGCGACCCAGTTCTGGAACACAGAAAAAACAAGCACTGGTCAATGAAGGTGTAGCAATACATCAATGATGCTTCGTACGTTGTCGATCTAGTCAGGGAGAACAGCTGTGGATAAAATGCAGTGCATTCTTTCATATGTACATGTAGAGCCGTGTGGACTGGCGAGTATAGGCTGGGGAGAGGGTTTCAATGTGTGTATGCATATGGCTCCGCTACTATTTACAGCTCTGCTACTATATAACATACTTCCCTCTGTGCTGCCACTGATGAGCTTAAAGCACAACACAATAATGTGAGTGTGGATTTAATACATGCAGATGATGTGAGTGTAGATTTAATACATGCGGGTAATGTGAGTGTACATTTAATACATGCAGGTAATGTGAGTATAGATTTAATACATGCAGGTCATAGGATCTGCAGATAAATCTGCTGACATGGTCTCTTTCTTAAAGCATGCACCTTAAGCTTTTGTGTGCTAGTTAAACCCGGAACAGACATTAAAACAGTGCAAATCTTTTAGTAGCAATACGCATAGAAAACGTGATGCAAACTACACAACAAAATGCAATTGCTCCGGATTCTCTCAATCTTTTAATGATATAATGTACCATAGGTGATGAGATCCCCAAACTCTTTACAATTTTACGTTGAGAAACATTATTCTAAAATTGTTGCACCATTTGCCTTTCACAGAGCTATGTCCATTAGTCTTTCACAGAGCTATGAACCTCTCCTAATCCTCTTTTCTGACATCATGTTACTGACCTGTTGCCAATTGACCTAATTAGTTGTGTGATATTCCACCAGGTTTAGTTTTTTAGCATTACACAACTTTTCAAGTCTTTTCTTGCCCCTGTCCCAACTTTTTTGAAACATGTTGCTGGCATCAAATTCAAAGTGGGCATATATTTTTCAAGAAACAATAAAATGTCTCAGTTTCATCATTTTAAATTTTGTCTTTGTAATATTTTCTATTGAATATAGGATGTAAATGATTTGCACATCGTTGCATTCTGTTTTTATTAACATTTTACGCAACGTTTTGGAAACAGGGTTGTAATTCAAATAAAATTAGCAGCAATGACAATGATAATAATGATAATAATAATGATAACAGAATATGCAGCAGGAAATAGTATCAGCAGTAATCCTAGTACACACATTTTTACACTGACTGAGTGTGCATATGTGTGCCTGTTTGTTCGGGTGAGTGCATGCGTGCGTATGTGTGTAACCAGTCAAGCAGAATCATGTAGGTGGTCAGATGTTCCCCAGTTTCAGAGGTTGTGGATTGAGTTTCTGAGCCCCTTAGTACAAGACCCAATGCTGTGGTAGAGTATACCAATCATAGGCGACTGAACAGCACATGGTTGGGGTGAGAAGGGACCTTCATCGATTCTGCATGCTTTCGTCCGTCATGGTTTTGCATTGATGTCCTGGAAGGCTGTCTGGGAGCACAGCCCCACTGACGTGCTGGGCTATCTTTACCTCTGGAGGGCCCTTTGGTTGTGCGCAGAGCATTTTCCAGGATTCTCTTGATCATTTAGAGACTATGTTTGGAGAGGACCCAAGACGGCATGTCAAATCTCTTTAGTTGCCTCAGGGAGTTGAGTCGCTGTTTCACCCTCTCGACAACACGTTTGGCATTGATGGACCATGACAAGTCCTCGGTTATGTGGACACAGTGGACCTTAAAACTGCTAACTCTCTCTACTGCAATCCCATTGATGTGCTTTCTGAAGACAATCACCTCCTTTGTTTTGCCGACATTGAGGGAGAGATTGTTGTACTGGCACCACGCTGCCAGTATGCTTACCAAGTTATTGGTTATCAGGCCTACAACTATGACGTTAGTTATGAACTTGATGACTGAGTTGGTGTCGGACATAGCCTGAGGACACACCCATGGGGGGTCCCAGTGTTAAGAGTCAGTTAGGATGAGTTGTTATTAACAATCCTCATAGAAAGTGTTCTGCCCAATCAAAGTGCCCAGTATCCAGTTCAATAGGGTGGTATCCAGACCTTTTAAGCTTGGTGATGAGTTATGAGGGAAAAATAGTGTTGATCGCTCAGCTATAGATAATGAAAATAAATCTCATATGGGTGTTTCTCTTCTCTGGGGCTGTTTGAATAGCGATTCAAAGGGCATTCTACTTGGATATCTTGTGGCAGTAGACAAATTGTAGTGGATCCAGTGATCCTGGCAGATTGTCTTTGATGTGGTCCATAACAAATCTTTCAAAGAACTTCATGATGACGGGGATGAGTGCAATAGGGAGCAGTCATCAAGACATGTTACATTGGTTTTCTTGGGTACATGGGACAATGGGGATCTCCTTCAAGCAATCAAAGCGATTATAGAATGTGTTGAACTCGTCTAGGAAGGATTCATTAAACACCATGCAGCAAGTTTTGCTTTTATGGTCTGTGATGTTGTGTAGTCCTTACTACATTCATCATGAGTCGGAGTTGTTAAAAATAGATTCAAGATTGAGTCTATATTGGCTTTTGGCCTCTTTTATAGATTTGATGACCTTGTATTTTCTAATCTTCTATGTGTCAATTGCAGTGGCGGCCAACAAATTACAAAGTTAGGGGTGGAGCCCAACTCGTGTTTGTAAAATCAACATGTTTTTTAAATGTAGATCTTTTATTATGAATTATGTTACAAATTCTTATAAAAAAGTGTTGCAAATGTGTTTACATTTCACTGTTTACAAATATTGTTAAAAACAACCTTCTCATTTACCTTCTACTCTGTCTCAGAGCTATGGCGTAGGGCATAACGCCCAGCGCTGGGATTGCATATCAATTGCTTGCCTATGGGGGAGGGCTGCACCAATGAGATACTAGGGATTTGATCATGTGACTTTTACAGCACATTTTTAATGAACCACTTTAGGGCATTGAAATGAAAAACTGGGTCTCTACTCATAATGGCAGCTCTCTGTATCAGGTATAGCCTAGATGGCGCCAAAAAACAAACAATATGGTCACTGAGTCAGTGTCATTATGGCAATAACATAGGGTTAGTAAAAGAGAGATTGAACAAGAAAAACAGTAAATCTGCATCAAACAAGCTGCAGCATCAAAGTAGGACAGGGGAAAGCAATAAGCTCTTAACTTGAAAGGAATGGAAGAAAGCATGCACACTTCAGGAATACTTGGCAAACTTAAGCTAACTATTAGCAACGCTGTTACCCAAAGCTAACATATTATACTGTTAGACTGGGCCAGAAAATTGGTGAGACAAACAGACTATCAAGTTCAACTTTTCAGCTGACATGACGGGGTAAACCGAAGAATTAGAGAACCAGGACTGTTCTGGGATTTGGGAATTTGGACAAACAACTTAAAGTGCAAGCAGGACTCTCTTCTCACTATATTGCAAAGTAATAGCTAAGTCAATTGATCATTTTCAGAGTTTTGAGTATACTTTATCTTGCAGCGTATTTTGATGTTACGTGCGCTTGCTGTATTGCCATCATAATGCAAAAGCTGTACTCTCCTGTTTCTCATTCAAATATGTTTCAGCTACAGTATGGCTGTCATTGCTAGCAACTGCTGAGATGACATCCTGGCTGTAGCTAACTAGCAATACAACTTCACCAGCAATGTATTACGAGGGATTGTTACAGTAGGTTAGTCTTTTAATAACCATTATGTTTCTGGTTCTGATTAGGCATGACTTCTCTCTTATTTATCAAAAACAATTTGTTTGAATTGTTGTAGCTATCAACCTAGTTATATTTTCTATCAAGATGCCATATCATTGGTTGTGGAGTTAATTGGATCTATATTCCATTGCTGACATATGTCATTATGTTGACATATGTCACACATGCTCGCCACTGCCAGTATTATTTATTATTGCCCTGCATGTTAACAGAGAGAAAGATTAGTACCTATTGGTTTTATTTATTTGAGCAAAAAATAATTGTTTAAAGGGAGCAATATACATGTCTGTTGATATAAAAATTCTGTCACCATTTGGCACCGCTTATACTACACAGCCAATCAGGAGCCGCCATTGGTCCCAGACACCAGGTCATTTGAGTGCTTTATAGTGACATTGAATGCTGCAAAATTGCTTTCAGCAGGATTTGTGTTTCTCCGCTTATCCAAGGTTTTTTGAATGGTATACTATACACACAAAAACATTTGGTGGAAACAATGCTACCCAACCATTTCCTAATGAAGCCGGTGACTACTGATGTATGTATTTCAGATGGATTCTGGATGAATTATTTTGGGCTTACCTCCGTTACGGCAGGCTGGGAAGGTTTGGCAGGGGAGGGGGAGGCCCCCTCTAGGCAGTGCTCGGAACCCCAAGGACCCCTCCTCCATCCCGGCTACGGATTCACTTTGGCCCATCCCCCTCCCTCCTGTGAAGCGTACTGGGATCCCAGAGTGGCCTCCGCCTCCACCTCCTCGTCCAGGGCCCAACTCCTCCTTGTCCATCCTGAGGAGGGCATCAGCACTGCCGTTCCATGCACGCCCTTTATCCTCTGAAAGGGGAATGTCAGAATGGAATCATTGAGTAAGCGTATAATGATTGTCTATTGACAGCATAGTGACAGATTAAAGTTCACATGCGGTCTAGGGAATGAGAGTAACCAATGATAAAAAGTGACATTAATTCAAAACCATGACGCCTCCTATCATATGACATTAACTTACTTTCAGTCTCTGTATCTCTGCTACCATGGCTGAAGGACAGTTTTCTCTGCATGGGCCAGTAGGACCCGTCATCCCCAAATCCACTGCTCTCCCAGGGCATAAACCCAACCTTCCCCTGGACTGGTCCAGGCACTGTGCTGCTTTTGGAGGCCACATCCCCATGACCCTGGTGGTGTAAGGAGGGCAGGTGAGACCCTCCTCGTAGGCTGTCGTACGCTGGGGGCCTGCGGAGGCCCATTGAGGGGTAGGTCCATAGCAGGGGACTGTCTGAGGAGGGGGGCTTGTAAGCAGGCAGGCCATGAGGAGTGTTTGAGCGGTGGAGGTGGGGACGAGAGCTAGGGCGAGAGTGGGAGGTGGTGGAGGAAGAGGACGGGGTTGGGGTTGAACTGGCACTAGTCTGGGATGAATGGCTGTTGGTGGTGGGAGTGTTCTCAGCCTGAGAGGAGGAAGAGTGGGACCCGGCTTCTCTGTCCCGGTCTCTGTGTCTTTCTCTGTCACTGTGATTGTCCCTGTGACCGTCTCTCTCTCGGTCCCTGTCTCTCTCTCGGTCCCGGTCTCTCTCTCGGTCCCGGTCTCTCTCTCGGTCCCGGTCTCTCTCTCGGTCCCTGTCTCTCTCTCCTTTGTCTGACTTCAGACAGAAGCTCACAGATTTACCCTCCTTGCCCGAGCCCTGAGTCTGCGTCTGGGTCTGGGCAGTGGACTTGGAGGAGGTCTCTGAGCCATTCTTGTTGTTGGTGATGGGGTTAGGTGAGTCACCTCTCTCTGGCTTGCGATAGTGGTGGTAGTGTGAAGGTCGGTGGTGTGGGTGGTGCTGGTGGTGGGAATAGGGGGAAGTGGACTTGGAGGAGGGGGGCAGGGGAGTGGAGTGGCTCCTGGCCCTTAGCCCTGGTGCAGGACCGAGCTGGCTGTCTCTGTCTCGGTCTGTGTCTCTGCTCTGTTTGTCTCTCTCTTTGGACTCCTTAGAGCCTGAGAGCGGCATGGGTATGTTGGAGGATGGGGTGGTGGAGGCAGAGGAGGTACTGGATGGAGCTGTCATACTCGAGGAGGTCTGGATGCTGATGGTTCCCAGTTTGGCGGCAGCAGCAGCTTTGTGCTGGACCCCAACCCCACTGGAGGCAGCAGCAGGCTGGGGAAAGGCAAGGAGTGGGGGACGGTGCTGTAACAGGTTAGGGAAGGGGGCCGGGATCTTAGTATTGGACTCTGTCTCTGATTTGTTCCCCTGGAGGAGATAGGGCGTTGGGGCTCGCGGGGGGTGTGGGCTGGAGGAGAGGGGAACGGGAGTGGAGGATGTGGATGAGGGCAGGGGCGAGGAATGGGAGATGGACACCGCGGCTTTAGGTTTGGAACAGGAGGGGGAAGAGGACGAGGGGCGAGGTAGAGGATTGGACGAGCCAGAGGAGGAGTGGTGGTGTTTGGAGGATTTCAGTCTCTCGTGTTTGAGAGGTAGGCGTTTGTGTCCCTCTCTGTCCTCTGGCAGGGGGTACTTCATCTCCTCGTAAATGGCCTCGCTTTGATCCGAGTCCGAGTCGGGCGTGGTGGCGATGGGCGTTACGGGGTGAGAGGTGGCAGTCTGGCTCTCCCTAGTGAACACCTGGCCCACCATTTCAATGTAAACAGGCTCGTCGTCCCCCTCCTCTCCCGGGGGCTGACCCTCAACGCCCTGAAAGGGTAGGGACAGAACGGGGGGGGCCGCACGAGTCGCAGGGGGGTCAAACGAGAGCTGAGTGCTGGGGCTTCGCTTGGGCTTCAGAGGGGGCACCTTCTTGGACATGTCCCCCGAGTCCGACTTCTTCATGGCTGCACGGGAAAGAGAGAAAGCCGTGAACTAAATGGTTATCATAACCAGGAAAAAATTATAATCCTCCTTTCCAAATGTCATCACAACTGTTGCTATAGCCTACCGTTCTTTTTCTCTGAGTGTTTGGCCTGTGGGTGTGTGGGCGGGGGTGGTGGTGGGGCATCTGGGGGGGCGTGAGGCGCTCTGGGGTCAGAGGAGGAGGAGCTGAGGCGGGTACTGGGGTGCCGTTTGGGTTTGGCTGGGGGGCAGCGCCCACCATGCTGTGATTGGGTGTCCGAGTAATCTTCCCCGTTTTCCAGACCCGTGTCTCCAGCACCCACGGCGTGGCAGGACTGAGAGCGAGGGGCCATGGCGGAGGCACAGGAGTGAGGAGACAGGTCCTGCGAGGCAGGCATGGTCATGAAGCCCATGCGGAAGTGGCGTCTGAAGGACGCTAGGTCACGGACCTTGCCCACCGTAGCGGAAGAGGGGTCTTTGTGGCTGGAGCTGGAGAACATAGGAAGAACAACATTCCCTTTCACTCAGCAGGTAAACAGCGAAGGATGTTCATTTAATTTCCCATTGTCCTTCCCCTTTTCTTTTTCTCTTCAAAAATGTTCTTTAAATAGCTTATTGTCAATTTAATTTGCAGTCCTACGGCTGACTTCCACTACTCTTCTCCCGGTCTCTCTCCTTCCTCTGTCTCTCACACACGCACACGCACACGCACACACTGCTCCTTACGCATGGATGGCACAGGGAGCGTAGTTTCCCGTTGGAGAGTGAGTGATGGGAGATTGGGCGAGGCAGTGCAGCAGCTGTGCATGCCAGTATCTGCAGGGGGGGAGCTCACTCCTCAGCACTCTTCCATTCACATACCTCCACTCCTCCATTGTCATCCCTCCACTCTCCCATTCTCATCCCCCCACCCTTCCATTGTCATCCCTCCACTTTTCCATTCTCATCCCCCCACCTTTCCATTGTCATCCGTCCACTCTTCCATCCCTCCACATCTGCTCCCCTAGCAAAAGCACATTCAATTAGGAAATAACTTTCCCTAACCCCCCCACCAAAAAAAAACATAATGCTCTTGTCAGACTGTATTCTCCCTGTACGTACATCACTGTGTCACTGGGTTTCTCCAACTAATTATTTATCTTCATTTCCTCTTCATGACCTCTGCCAATCATTTTATCTGTTTCCAAGGCAACTAGTTTGCCAGTTTATTTGTTTAGAGGGTGGTCTTAAAATCTATGGAATTTTACATGGTGTGGCATGCCAATGTAGTACATTACTGTACATGCCATTGTAGTACATTACTGTACATGCCATTGTAGTACATTACTGTAGATGCCATTGTAGTACATTACTGTACATGCCAATGTAGTACATTACTGTACATGCCATTGTAGTACATTACTGCACATGCCAATGTAGTACATTACTGTACATGCCAATGTAGTACATTACTGTACATGCCAATGTAGTACATTACATGCCTTGTACATTGGCAAATAATAGCATGTGGAATGTCACAAGCACACAAAGGATCCACGTTATTTTGTGGCCATTTCTTGCCTGAAAAAGGTGTGGCAGCACAATACTACAATCCCACGTTTAGTTTACTTGATGAAAAGTAAGACAGATTTGACCTCAAAATGAAATTTACTTGCAAAATTGTAATATGGATAATATAAGGTCTTCTGAAGGTCATAATGACCGCATCCAAAGCACCATTACGCATGAATGCCCCAGATTCAAAGTGTCTTTGGTTTCCATATCGAAAGTAAAATCTATATCTCACTAACCAAGCTACTGATTGATTAAATTGGAGTAGAGACCATACAACTATGTTGCAGCTGAGAGTTCCACATCTGGATATATTACATATAAAAATACATTATAATGTGTGAATGGGCCTTAAAATGGGTGACTCAAACGTAACAACAGTGGCTGAAGTCAGTCAAAAAACACTGCGATGCAATTACCGTGATGATTTGGAATGAAAATGATCTTCACTACAACCTCACTGCAAACACCTAGAAGGAAATGGTTGGTAGGATAGCACAGTATATGCATAAGCTGTGCTGACAGCTGACTATTGACGGTGATCATTTGTAACCTGTCTCTCTGATTCCTATTACCCATGAAGGGTTGATTGATCCTGTTCCACCATGATTATTAGAGAAGGAAAGAGCGGATGAATGGGTGGTATCTGACCTTCCTGCAGGACCGGAAGAAGAGCGCTTGAGGCAACAAGCACCTTTTGTTTTCCTGCTCGGAAGGAGTGGGAGCTGAGTGCGTGGGTGCACACATCCCTGTGTGTGTGTGTGTGTGTGTGTGTGTGTGTGTGAGAGAGAGAGAGAGAGAGAGAAATAAAGAGAGCAAGCAAGGGTAACTGGTTCTCTATGTGTGTAAGGAGAGAGAAACATGCTTTCAATCAAAGGCTTCATTTAGAAGTTTATTTCATGTGAGTGATTCCTGGGTGCACGTTTCCTTTTTTGTTTCAAGTAAAGGAAGCAAGAGTGTATAAATCGGTTCAAAATATGCACGTCTCAGTCTAAGCATAGTTATTAGGTCACAATGTCTAGTCTTGTCCTACTGATGTGCTCTAATCCTGTCATAATTTCATATGAAGCAGTGATGCAGCAGGAAGACAATGTGAGCTAGCACCTTTCCATTAAGAGAAGGGAAGCTAGAGCAAGCATTGTAAACAGAACTGAGGCCTGTTCATCCTGGAGAACAGAGATGCAACTGTTTTCAGTCCCATTGCATTATGTAAAGATAAGCTAAGAACAGAGCTTTGTGTGTGTGTTCTTAAATGCGCCTTTGTGTATGAGAGTATGCATGATATCACAGTTTCGCGTCAGTATTTTATGGTTTTTCCAGGGGAGATAAATATCTACAGGTGATGTGAAAGTAAAGTTTATATGTAAAGTGAAATGAAAGTTGAATGACTTTGAATATTAGCATGGCCTCTGCACAGAGATGGTTAGTATTAGGTTTTAGGGTTATGACCATTTAAACACTTTAACATTTAAGTGTCTGTAATAGATTACTAGCTAACACTAGTCTGATTGAGAACTCAAAACATGTTCCAACACCTTTTAGATAATTAGCTAAATTGCAGTACTTCTGGTTTTGTCCCTCTCATTTCAACATTTAGTTCTGTCATTTTAATTCTAATCTTCAATTGGTTAACTAGATAGGTTACAGTATATTCTAATATGTGCTTCCTAGAGGCTCTGATGTTCATTTTGTCTAGTGCGCTTTGATGCTGTCGTAATTGGACAAAAACAACATTCTACATGTGCCAATTCACATGGAATATTATGTTTTTTCCCTAATTGTTTTAAGGGAAAATTAATAAGAATATGCCTGTTTAAATGTCATGGAAAAATAGCAATTTGTTACATCCCTATTAATTATTAGTTTTAGGGATAAGGTTAGGTATGAATTCCTATTTTAAGTAGTAATTTAAAAAGGCTGTTTTGTCAGGCCTTTTTAGGAAGAATTGAGTGGTCATTGGGTTAGAAATGTTTTGCTGAATTTGGCAACACTGACCAGCTTACAAAATCTTGTTGCCATGGCTACCTGTTAATCACAGATTTGAGCTAGAAACACGATCATCACCAAGTTGAACAGGGTAAGTTTTAAACTCTTAAAGTAATAGTGCATTTTGGTTTCCATAATTTTCATAACTAATAGATTTCTTCAACAAATTTCACATTTGCTAACTTATCACAAAGACTAAAATGTAGACAAAAGTCACAACATACTGTATGTTGTCAATGTAATTGCATTATTTTACAATTTACAGTATTTTGCAAAAGTTTAAATTTTTTTAAAGCCATTCATCTGAGCAGTTAGTGTTTATTTGTTTGAAAAAACACTATACAACATTGACATAAACAAACAAAAATGAATACAATTAAAAGTAACAAGCTTCTTGACATTTTTTGAGAAGTGATCATATGTGGTCATTTTCACAGCTCCATACTTTCATAAAATGTTTGGGCATGTTGTTGAGTAACGTGTTTGAGAAATTCTATTATATCTAGCAATTTTTTAAATTTCTTCTAGCCATCTCAAAAGATATCAACACATACACTTTATGTAATACTTTTAGGGGTTTCTGCCCTCCTCTATTTTGCCTTAATTGCACATTTAGTATTGCCATTTGCACTGCATTTGCCTTCATTGCACATCTGCACATTCCACTTGTAATATATATATACTTTATACTTGTAAATACTTGTACATTTTCTGCTCAGTATTTGCACTTCTGGTTAGATGCTAACTGCATTTCGTTGTACTGTACTTGTACAATAAAGTTGAATCTAAATCTAAAAAATATCAATTACCTTTTGATACCCAACACAATGTATGTAACTTTTTATTGTATTTACATTTATTTCTATTACTCCTGCATTCATTTTATTTGGGGTGGTAACTGTGGTAATGTGCTTATTGAAACAATGTTACAATGCTATGTAGAATATGCTCATGCATAAAAAGTGTTACTCTTCCAACTAGTAAACAAATACCATGCATGTATGTGTATCCATGCTTCACGTTTTCCTTAATGACACAACCTCCCCAATCACTCCAAAGCAGGGACTTTGCGAGAGCAGCCCGTGCGCAATGATTTATTCACTCATGATAATCTTTCATGTAATTTCTCCTGTTTTCATAACATTACCTAGACATTTTCAAATAAGCTAAAAAGTAGGCTAGATATGTTGCGTGCCTATCCTAGCGACGTATGCTATTCTCACATGGGGGGGGGGCAGCTCCTGCGAAAGTTCCTACTCTTCCTCACTGCTGAATAGATACCCATCTCACCTCTCACAGAGGTGAAGTTTTGTGTCATATAAAACGTTTCCGACTTGCCAAACAGTTCTGAACCACAAGCCGACCCGCAGGTTAAAGTATAGTTTTTATTCCACCCATTGAGTGATTTATTTGTGGTACACAAGAGGCATGAATAAACTGGATGTTATTTTTAGGATAACAGTTTTCAGGGGAACTGCAGGGGAACCACAGGCAACCAACCCGATGCAGGACTGTACCAAAATGCCTTAGCAAACAACAGGTCTGGAAGTTCCCTCACAGAAGTTATTTCAGTTGATTTTAATTGTAATAGTGCTCATGACTGAGTGTCTAGTTGCCAAGTCATATCTAGAATCTTACCCACCTGGGCAAAAATCTGAAATGAACTATAACTACAGCTCAGAGATTCTCAAAATCAATTGAACGGCATTATGTCCCACACCCGTCCAGACAACCCAGCTGCTGTGTATTGAGATCAGTTCTACCTCCTCACCTCTTCTTACTGGCCTCCTGATCCTTGTGCCTCCAGTCCAGACGACTCTTACGATACAGCAGATTCATGTCGCCGTGGGGACGCTGCTCCTCCTCGCAGCCAATCACAGCGCAATGTAGCCGCTTTCCCCGCCTTTCTATGTCACGCAAGAAATGCTCCACCGCCACATCCTGGGTAGAGCCAGAGCTCATGGTATAGAAAACCAATAGGGAGAAGGAGATGGATGTCCCTGCAGGCCACGCTTGAGTCACCTAGACAAGGAGAAGATGGGGAGCGTCATTGTTAATAGTTACCTACTACAATTTGAACTGACATGACATAGCTATGTCCAGTTATCCTCTTAAAAAGCTCCCGTACATAGTCACACAGCTTTTATGCTGACATGCTGCTATATGTAGGCCACTAGCAGCTACAGCACAGTTGGCTTCATCTTCTCCACACAGGTGAACAGGCCAGAAGGGATTCCTCTGGACATAATGAGCAGTTCAGGTTCAGTGACAAGCTAGGTCTTGGTTAGGAGGTGAAGTTCATTTGAGATGCAGCACTACAAACCCAGCCTGACAAGACATCTGACCAAAACATGTGACAACATTTGGATTGCATGACTGCAACTGATGCTTGTGCCACAGTTTCCTCTAGGCTATAACAAACCGGCCATCCAGGCAGTCAGGCAACAAGGCACAGGTATTGTACGTTTACCTACTATGTTTTTCACCCCAGTGCCCGACATAGAGTGGATCACATGAAAACAGTATTTATATTTTCATTATCCAATTATGACTATCTGAGTAAGCATGGTAACTCAGCTGCAGCACTGCTCTCTGGCTGGGGGCCTTGGGTTGGCCTAGCTAGGGCTGTCTGCTATCCAGCCAGTAATGTGGTTTGTCATATGTAGCGCACACAGGGTTTCCTGCACACACAACTCACCCCATGAGGAGTCAGGCTTGTTGTGGGGCAGATATCTGAGTGCCCCAACACTGTTCTGTGCATTGGAGTATGCAAGCAGGGTACTGTGATTGGTTAAGAAAAGTGCAGCTTTCAGCTGGTGTGCAAATGTGTGAGAGCGCAAGTGCTTTTAGTGGATTCACGTATACTGTATGGGACTCTATCCTTGCTACCGCAAACATTTGATAAAATGCAGGCCAACACAAAATGTGGAAAGATTCAATAGTGGTCTATTACTACTACAACACTGAAGTATGAACTCAATGAACCCACCCACGCAGAACTATATCAACCATTCTCCAACAGCAAAGGGAACTCACCAACTGGATTCCATTAGCTTATATCTAACTTATGATATATCTGTCTATTTACTGTGCTGTTCATGATGGACTACCTGTTCCTATCACTTCACATTCCATAAATAAAACCTCAATTATGAAAAAATTAAAAATAACAAATACTGTCTGATAGAAATTTAACCCTGAATATGATAGCGATGAATGAAGAGTACAGAACCATATCCAGTCTGTCTGAGGGCACAGTGTCTTTTTCGTCATTGTTCGGGCATGACCCTGTGTGACCCGACGTAAGTCACTGTGGCTCCCACCACATTTATGTCCATTGTCCAGCGCCCTGGCCTCCCTACCCACAATGCCCCACTGCATATTGTGGCCTTGTTGCTCTGCGTGGCGTGGAGCACCGTGCTGCGTGACTCGGTATTAATTAGGTTAGGGAGCTCAGACTGTGTAGGTTGGCGTTCTGTTAACAGGGCCGTTGATTTGGGCATCCAGGATCTGGCAGCTGAGCAGGCAGCCCTGCAATTGTCGCATTACAGCTGTGGGGAAGTGTGCAATTAAACAGACTGCTGAGGATGAGGACACTGCATTGGAGACGGTTCATCAGGTTCACTGTTCCAGTGTACAGCAGCGGCGCACTTCGTCTACTCCTACAGCATGTCTTCACAGAGCCTAAATAAACCCGGAGACAACGGCATCGCTCACACAGACGCCGCGGTCTTCCACGCTCCACACATTCACTACATAGGACGGTTTCCGTGCAACCGAAGCACACACTGACACATTAATGAAGCAGCTATTCAGGGTATGGTGAAAGCAGATTAAAAGGCGTTTGCGGGGTCAGAGGTAATTCAAATCCTCCTCATTAGAGCCAGAAGGCAGATTGAGGCGTGATTCACATAAATCCATCAGCATGCAAGGCTGCAGAGAATTTAGCCATTCATGCACATAAGAAAACAAAACACGCACACACACAGAGAAATACACAGACTCTGATAAATACAAAACCCTTTGAGGACTGTTAGAGGACTGACACGGTCAATGATGTGAGAATAAACAAGTGAAAAAGAGATATGCCATATTGTAATGTGGGGTTGTAAAAAACAGCGTTGAAAACTACATGCCTAAAATATATTTGTGGTGGATTTGTGGTGCCAGAGGACTCTGTTTCTCCTATTTAAACTCATCCTTGGATGACTTCTGGATGCGTTGAATTCACTGCCATTTGGATTATTTGTGGGATCAGGCTCTGTCATAAGGCTCTGTCATAAAGCTCTGTCATAAGGCTCCATCATAATGCTCTGTTATAAGGTCCTGTCATAAGGCTCCGTCATAAGGCTCCATCATTAGGCCCTATCATAAGGCCCTGTCATAAGACCCTGTCAAAAGGCCCTGTCACAAGGCTCCGTCATAAGGCTCCGTCATAAGGCTCTGTCATAA